>JANIEX010000692.1:0-22556 GCA_027627405.1 Leucocoprinus birnbaumii
AGAGGCCGCTGTCGACTCTGCGGAGCGCAATTACAGTCCTCGGTGCTTCCCTGGAACACGGGATCAGTACATCGAGGACATCACAAACTGGGCGACCTCGAGCAGTATTGATCTGCCGCCGATCTACTGGATGAAGGGACCTGCGGGTGTCGGCAAGTCGTCAATCGCTCAGACATCCGCAATGAAGGTCAAGATGGCCAGATATCTTGGCGCGGCATTCTTTTTCTCCGTTAACGGGCGCCGAAACGACCATACCCGCTTCTTCCCATCACTCGCCTATCAACTCTCTACAATTCGGATTCTTCTTGATTACCGCAATATGGTCAACGACCAGGTACTCATCGATTCTACTATCTTCAACAAGCCAATGAGGGCGCAATTTGAGTTCCTCATTGCCGATCCTCTTCGAGAACTGAAGGAACTCGGGAAGGAGGTCCCTCGAATGTCGATTTTCATTGATGGGTTGGATGAATGCAAGGACAAAGACGCTCAGTCTGAGATCATTGAGATCATCGCCGAGTCCGTCCAGGACCAGTCAACGCCATTCCACTGGGCATTCTTCAGTCGAGAGGAGCCCCGAATAACTTCTACATTTGCTCTTCCTCATATATCCCCTCACTGCCATGTCATATATCTTCCCATATCTCGCGATACAGATAAGGAGATCGAAGCGTATCTGCGCGGGGCATTGGAGAGTATTCTCTGCCGTCGACTCGGAAATATGACACTATCTTCCCCTTGGCCCACTGACGACGACGTCCAGAAGCTTGTTCATGCTGCAGCTGGTCTGTTTGCCTATGCTGCCACTATTGTCCGTTTCATCGACTCACATTCATACTCTCGCTTCAGAGAGATGCTACAAGCCATTCTGAGCGCTATTGTATATCCTCACTGTAACTCGCTCCCGGTGTTTACAAACCTCGACAGCCTGTATACCCTCATTTTGCAGGGTGTACCTGCCGACATCGCATCTTCAACAAATTTACTGCTACTGAGGCTCGCGGGGGGCAATCCTTCTTCCCCTTTCTCTGTTTTAGAAATCTGTAATCCGCTTAGCATCTCGGAAGCTGAGTTCAAAAGTATTTGTTGCTACCTACACGCTGTCCTCGTCTATCATGTTCCACTACCAGAAACCTCAGAAACATTTGCTCCGAATCTTCGCTCGTATTTGGAGCAGGATCTCTCATTCGAGTCCAACACCGCTCTCATCCACCAGTTCCATCAATCTCATGGAACCGTCAGCTTCCTTCATAAATCATTTTACGACTTCCTTCGGGATCCCAATCGCTCAGGCTCCGTGTTCAACCGCGACACCGTCGTCACTCAACTACTACTTCATCACTATCACCAGTACTTACGCTTTGCACCTCTCTATGTTGTTCGAGGCTCAAGTACGTCAGCTCAGCTCTCCTCAAAGCCCATACTCACATTGACTCGCTATTTCAGAACTTGGATTAGCATCAGATGCCAGCACATCTGATCCTTCTTCGCTTCTCTCTTGGCCTTCAGGGAGCAAGTTCTTTGATTCATTCCTTGCGTTATACACCTTTCGTCTATGCTCGACCTTCTTCACTGGACAAGCTGCCACACTACCCTATTGTTTACATCGTATTATGGGGCGTCTTCCGGTGGAGGCAAGGGGAGAAATTGATTTTCGGAAGGCTTTAGTTGCTCAGGGAATGGCCCGACAACAAGAGTGGGAGTATCTGTCACTCAATGGAGTGAATTTTCAGTTTGGCGAAGGAGTCATCTTTAGTAGCTGCGGGCAGGATATTTACAATCAATATGGCATCTCACTACTCCAGATGGTGAGTACATGTTCACCTAGAAGAAACAACTAACCTCTCATTATATGCAGGTCCTAGATGCTGAAACGTTGCATATTGTTAAGCCGTTCCGTCCTTATCATTCTCCTTCAGTCTCCATGTCAGTCCAGAGCTCTTCCTCCCTATCAAGGCTGGACCGACGTCATGGGCTTCACACTGTTGGTTTTGGCGAGAAATCGGTGACCTGGTACTGGGAATATGACGAAGAAAACCACCGATACTATGAGTTCCAGACGTTGGATTATGCAAAAGCAATGAGGATCTTTCAGTTGGAGAAGTACAAGATGTGGAACGAGTCGTGGGTTCCGCCACCCGAGCTTTTGGAAGATGACCCCGTTGACACCATCAACCACCTAATCTTCTTATTTTTGGCTTTATCATTGAACAGCCATGTCAACATACTTCCTGCTTCGCCCTCACCATCTGTCTCAGCTGTTGTCATGAATCATTTCCAAAGGTCGGAGGTGAGAGACGGATGTTCTGTGACTATTTCCCCAGGGGTAGCTGCCTCTACCACCACCTGTAACAACAACTTAAGTGCAAATGTACACACTGCGTTGATCCAACGGCCTGGAACTCCCGATGCGTCAGCTCAAGTCGATGCGGATTGTAGTAAGTACTCACTTTGCCTGGCTATCGTCAATCCAAGCTAAAGAACCGTCGAACCTTCAGGGATTGTCTTCGAAAATGTATTTTCAAATAATCAGTCAATTCAACCTTGAAAAAAGCGCAAGTAGGAATATTAGTAGGCTAATGTAGCTGTGGATAACTCTACTGTAATTTTTGCTTGCAACATTTTACGTCCCTTTTTGATTCGAATTATTTACTACAGGCCTCACATACACTAGAGAATTATATAATCTAATCTGCTCATTGATTGTTCGAGTTGAGAAAGACAATTACAGGAGACGAGACGAGACGAAGAACAAGATATTAAAGTATAATGAAACCAAGCATGAATATTATATTCACCAACGTCACCGGCCCATACAGACGCTTCCCACTCTCCCACCCCGCCCTTCGCAAGTGCACTAATCATCACTCATGTGACGCACATCACAGATAAGCACAAGACTTTGAAATGCATAATTGATATTATTATGATGTCACCTGAATTTCAAAAAGGCGTGAATATACACAAGCATACTTAAGCCCATACAATATTCAAACAAGATTATATCGTCAGTACGTGCATCATGCCTTCTTGCAGGCGCTTATAACACCTTAGGAGGTAACCCCGGATTTAGTGATGTGTACATCGCAATGCTCGCTAGTGAGCAACTCGAGCTAACTCCGATGCTTTAGCTACTATACAAGTCCTTCAGATGTTC
The DNA here is from genome assembly GCA_027627405.1 of Leucocoprinus birnbaumii. Taxonomy (NCBI): domain Eukaryota; kingdom Fungi; phylum Basidiomycota; class Agaricomycetes; order Agaricales; family Agaricaceae; genus Leucocoprinus; species Leucocoprinus birnbaumii. The sequence continues at coordinate 3,158 of JANIEX010000692.1, forward strand.
CAAGAGAGTTTTGTGAATCAGTGATACGCGCAGTCGGAGGTTTGCCCCACCTTACAGAGTTCAGGTTGGACCAGGATCCTAAATGATAGTGCCGGTCTGGATGGCCCTGATCCTGGTCCAATCATGCTTTCTCTCGACCCCCTCTCTAACCTTACAAGCATCCGCGTAAAGTTGGTAAACTGGGCATCACTCGATTTCATACGCGAAATCTCTTCTCTTCTCAGGCGCTGCCCTGACGTTCGCGATCTTTATTTCGGAAGCTACAAAACCTCTATCTCCTTTAATCGAATTCTAGGAGGACTTGCAGTAGACCCTAGGCATCCTTTGAAACTCAAGCTCTACAACGTGGAATTAACGTCCGAAGACATCGAAGCGAACATTCGATACTTCAAACACCTTTCCACTCTTAAATTCTCCTGGAGTACTCTGTCGGATGAGGGTGAGGATGAGGAGCCCTGACACAGACCAATTGGCCATCTATGCGCAACTCTCTAGAAAAATGAAATCTACCTCCGAGGCATAGCGATAGCTTATGTGATTGACCCTCCCCTCGCCTACCTGGATTCATACTCTGGCTTAACAAAGCTAGTCATAAAAAACGAGGAGATGGAAAACCCGGAAGTGTTGGAACGCATAAGGGACCAGATCTACTACGAAGTACTTTTACGCCATAGCCAAACTCCGGAGTATCTTAGGCTCGGGGCAGGTTTGGGCATCATTTGGGGAGAAGTGCCGACAGCCAGGCAAATTAAGGGGCTCCTTACATGTCAACGCCTGCGAAGTTTGAAGTTCCGTGTTCATATTGAAGACAGAGCAAGCCTGGAGGATAAACATATTGCAAGTACTTGTCCCCCAAATTGCTCTCGCCTCTTTTATTGATAAAAAATTAGGAGAACTGGTTGGACGTATGTCTAGGCCTGACGAGCCTGAAGTATATGGCCATGGTACCAACATACATGGATGCATGTAGTTGGGATGAATGGAATGTATGGGAAAGTTGCCTTGGTCATGCTGTTCAGGCGCACAGGAGAGTGTATGGAATGAGGTTCGAAGTGGAGGGCCAATGATCGACGGCAGGGCTTGCAGAGTTCAAGCAAAGATTTATTGGGAGGAAAATGAAAGTCCTAAACTTGACAAAGCGAAGCGACAGTGAGAGTTGCATGAGATGTGATGAACCGGATTTAAATAGCGAAAAACCAATGTGACTTGATGACAGACGATGGAGAGAAGGAATATGTTAGAACGTGGCGCAGTCATGCGAGTTCACGTGGCTTAGGCCTCGGATTTGGCTTTCTTCCACGAGGCAAATTCGTCGAGTAGGGTAGGCCATGCCTGAGTCCAGGGATAAGAATCATCGCCCGATGAAACAGGACGTTTGTAACACGTACCCCATCAGCTTCAAAATTATCCAGGTTAGGGTTGACCGTCTCACAGAATTCAAGCATCTTCAAACGCAGTCAATATGTCGTGAAGTGTCACGAAACGTCTGCACGTACCATATTCCATAAATCTTTGTTAGCTGCGCGATAGGTGCCCTTTTCCTGAAACCAAAGTCAGTAGTGAGAACACCGACGTGTGAAGCTTCTGAGGGCGACCCACGTTAATGTATTCCAGGACATCTCTCATCAGGGGATATTTCGGTCCGAGTAATACTGACCAAAAGGCAACAGCAGTCTGATGCCAAACGTCAGCCAGGCGATGCGACAAGCATTGGCATTAATGACACACCTCCATCTCGATGTTTTTGGAGGAGCTGGATTGTAGGGTGTTACTTCAGTACTGAGGCGAGGGATTTGGACAAGGATCCTACGGTGGTTTCACAAGCATGAAGCAGTAGAGATAGAGCTTCCGGAAAGCCTCTTTCGTGTTTGCAGCATAATGCCAATATTTGGTTCGGTCGTATGGATCCGATTTTGCTTTCTTGATAGGAGGTTTGCCAAACACAAGTAGGTTCTCCAAATCCGTCAATGCCGTGGCGAGGTGCTTCGGTGACGATATCCTGTATCGGCATGAGTAAGACGAGAGTGAAGGTGTGACAAGCAAGCTGTAAATCTCACCGGAGATCCCTGGTTCCATTGACCCACTCCTCCTTGGAAATTTTAGCCATCTCCTTGGCATTCATCTGCCAGGCCAGAATCAAGGGGACAGAACCTTCCATCGAGAGAGCCGATTCACTGCAGAGTTTCTCGAATCCTTCGGGGCCAATGACATTCGGCTCATCCGGGTCCGCATAAGATTCGAAAAGAGCTAAAGCCCGCTGAGGAGTGTAGGGTGCATCATCGGCGGGAGGTATCACGGGAGCTTCTGGGGGTGGAGGAGCTTTGGGGTTAGCCGAATGAGTTTCTACGTGCTGAAGTACAAGACTTAGTTCAGTACGGGATAGAGCAACTTAGTACTCACGGTAGAGGATGAAGACTTGCTTTGTTTGACTTTGTGCTCCTCATCGCTGTAGATGCGTTTTGTTTGGTTAGAAGACCAGCACAAGAACAGGGAGCAAAAGGGCATGTGGACCACATTCAACAACACTCCGGGTGGAGCGTATTTGAATGATAATTGAAACAAGGGCCCAAGAGACGAGTAGCTGTGTAAATATGTGGAGAGAGGCAACTCACTCAGGTAGCGTCTGTCTATTGGCACCGCTTTCCTGCTTAAGTGAGTATGTCAGCCCTCGAGCTCCATCCTGAGAAACCATAGCCCAAAGTGGTTATGATGCTTACATCATCGTTTCTGTTTTCAGAAGTGTTTGGCGCAACGCCGAAGAACATTGTCGTCAGAATTAAGTTGCGAGATTCCAGTCAGGTTGGAGGGGGATTTCAGGAATGAGCTGTAAGACGATAGTCCAGACAAAGTGACTACGTCCGCGCACCTAGGAGCAGCAGCGCTTTTTGTCTGTTTCTTTCCTTTGCCAGTAGCTTTCGATGTCCTGGCTTTCTTCGCAGGCTGTATATGACCATGATGTATGAGCAATCGAATATCGCACAGGAACACAGAAATACCTGCTGCTCGGCAGAGTCCTCGTGATCCTCCCTGGGATTGCATCAGAAGGATCCATGGGAGAAGTAAAGTATAGCATGACCAACACTTGATTCTTGGACGAAGATGCTTTAGTAGCTCGTTTCGCCGCTGTTTTGGTAGATGCGGCCTCCGTAGAGTCGTTCTTCACAGATGCGGCCTTGGTACGCGTGGAGCTGCGAGTTGACCGCGTGGGTTCCTTTGCGTTGTCCTCGTTGTGCTTTCGCTGTCCAGAAAGAGCAAAAATGGTCAGTTCAAGCAATCCCCCTGATCCTGGTGGGTGGTTCACCTTCGGCGGCATACTTCGTCGCGTAGGGTTCGAGGAGAAATAAATCAGAGGATGGGGAAGGCAAAGAAATGTACAATTTCGACGCGTCTGGCGGTGTGACTGTGACCCATTAATGAATGGCGCTCACTCTTCCGGCCCGAGGGCACAAACCATCACCTGATCTCCCATCTTCTCTGCTGAATCAGTATGCCTGCTGAAATCTTCAATCCTAATCCTGTCGTTTTCTCTCCGACGAAAAGCCTAGGTCGAAAATCAGAACTGTTAGCACATTCGCTATGGATTGATGAGCCGACGAGTTCCGATGATGAGGTGGAAGATTTGGAGCTTATTGACCAGGACGAAATCTTCGGTGAGATTCATACTCGACCTTCTATGTTTCCACGCAGACTTATCGGAGCCAGACCTCATCCGTTCGATATATGACCCGGAGCACCCAAATACTCTAGAGGAACTTAGGGTGGTATCTGCACCGCAAATCCGGATTGAACAGAACCGGATCACAGTCGAGTTTACCCCTACAGTACCTCACTGCGGGATGTCCACCCTGATCGGCGAGTAACCCTCTCTTCGGGTTCCCAGAAACGTATTAACGCTGTATGTAGGCCTCTGCATCCGTGTACGCCTACTGCGCAGCCTTCCCAATCGTTTCAAGGTCGATCTCTTTGTGCAGCCAGGTTCCCATCAGAGCGAGCATGCCGGTACGTCCAGAGGACCGACCCTTTACTCGGAGCTTACAGGTTACAGTTAACAAGCAATTAAATGACAAAGAGCGCGTTGCTGCCGCTTTGGAGAACCCTGTCCTACTAGACACTGTGGAACAATGTCTGCGCGATGCGGGTCGTAGAGGTCTCCCAATCATGTGAATGCTCGCGGAGAAGGACTGAGGAAGGGCCAGTGTATCATATGTATGTTTGTATATTTTGTATCGAAACATGATATTTTCAAGTGTTCCATGATCTAGTATCATGTGTATCTAAGCGTACCAACTCATAACTGGAAGCGGTCCATTGAGAGAGGTGTAGAAGAAAATTGTAGTGCTACAGTGGAGAGAACGAGTGGGTGGGTATAATGCTACAGTGGGTGTGTGCGAATAAAAAATTGCGATGTAAGTGCGATAATGACGAAAGCGAAGCAATGCGAATATGCGGGTCGATGCCAGTAATATGTTAACGAAAGATGAAGAATCCAAGGAGGAATTCAATGAATGTCGAAAATCAAAGAGGAAAGAGTCTAATCCTCAATCAAAAAGTCCCAGTTAATGGCTGTTTCCGGTGCGCGACGAGCGCAACCAAAGAGACGCTTTAGAGATTCTTTAGGAGCATTTTCGGGAGCGCGGATCCCGACGTCCCACATACGGAATGTGATATGCCCCTTTGTGTGGACAAAGACATCATCCTCATTGGGGTGCGGTTCCGCAAAAGGCTCGTTTATCCGAGCATTACGCATGATTTTGTTCACAAATCCTGCAGAGAAAGTCGCCTTTCCAGTATGAAATATACGACCTTTAAAGTCTGAAGGGATCCAGATAGTCACATCTGAGGTATCACAGAAGACTTCAAGATGGAATTTCGACAGTGGCAGATTCCGACACTAAAAGGGCCGAAATGAAATCAGTCGGACGGAAATGAAAATTAAGGAGTGGAGACGTACAACTTTGAGCTTGGTCGGGGCGGATCGATTTCTGATATCCATACTGAGCTTATGGCCGATGGGTTGTCGAAGTGCGCGATAATGAGGCATTATCAGAGTCAAGTCGACCGGCGTATGATCAACATGCAGTTGAAAGTCACGCTGCTCTTGCGCATGATATTTCACTTTGAACATGCCAGTCGTGGGCGATGGCGGAAGCTGGGAGGGTATTGAAATAAGCTTTCAACCTTAGCGCTTGTGGATCAGACTCACCAGAGGAGACAGTTTCTCGCTTTCATGAGACTGTGAATGGAGGTAAGCCCTCGAGAACTGGCAAATGGATAGGAGTCGGGTACTCACAGATACATCCTCCCAAGACATATTATTACAGTGTGCAAAACGATAGCAGTTGAATTTTGAGAGCGAAGTGAATGGAACCACCTATGAGACTAACGAGTAAAAGGAGAGGGATGGGACCTAGAGCAATCGACCAGTTGGCGTGGACATGGGGGGTGCTGTATTAGTACCGGTCGTAAGGGTTCCAAAATTAGAACAAGGCCATGTCCCGCCCACGTGGATTTACAAGGACTTCCTTTTGGAGACTAGCTGAACCGATCATAGTTGTCAGGGTTGTATCATTCCAATCCTGATGGGGCATCGGGGATTTTAGAGTACAAACGAAAAGCCACGTAGGGGACAAAAGAAAACAATAGCTTTCTTGATTGATTTCCTGACCGGTGCTCATGAGTTTGTTCCCCGGAAATTCTGAGAGAACAACCTCATAACCAGTGGACCCGACTCTTCAGCTTGCGCAAATCATTGTGAGCAGCATCTTATGCGGACTCGGTGCTCGAGATCTACATACGAGATCCATTCCATCCAATGTACCTCAGGAACGACTCAAAACAATGCGACTTGCCCCCGATCTTAGCTTCGATTATGCGATAAATACGGCAACGCCGTCATTCTCAAAGCGCCCTGTTGAGCGGTCGGTCCGACGCCCTTCTAAGAATGACCAAATTTTTGCTCGGGGAATGCTTTGGAGACGCTATGCGTCCTATCTCAGGTAACACGGTGTCCGCCGTTCACGAAATATGGAAGCTGAATGAGAAAATAGTTTTTGTAGTGCTCTTGTACTTTGATATTACTTATTCTCATGTGATGAAGTACGCAAGGCGCTTTGATTGTTGAATATCTATCCGCTTCAGACTCCACTAGGGCAGTGGTAAGGATGTTAACAAGCTGTAAGCCCTCCATTTAGGAGTCAACAGCACTCAGAGCAGTGGCTACGATTTGTCCTTCAGGTACAAAGACCACGATTGTACCTCATGGATGAAACAGGCGACCTACACGCCTCAGATCATGGCTGCAGTTCGACGTTCTCCAGCATTGCGTAATGTTGGGGGTGAGTCATTTTCCTTGTCTGGCATCCATTTCACCGTGGTGTAATCTACCATGCACTCTACAACACTCGTGAATCAAAAGTGTAGTAGTAATAGTGCATCAGTCACCTGCCGACCACCATTCACGTTCAGTCTCTCAGGCTTGTCGAATCCAGTCTCACAGATAATCTATTGCCATGGATTCGTGCATGACTGGTTATTTCTGATAGCGTCTGTCAGTGGTGTCGGTGAAGAGTAGATGTGGCTGACGTATAGGAGCTGCCAAGTCCAGCGTTTGGAATACTTTCAGTCAATAGCGGTAGATCACTATCGTTTATGGTTAGCGTCTGGGAAGCGACTTCTGGTGCTTAATTGATTCTTTAAATCCACCTAAGACAAGTCGTCTCCTAGCTGAGCCTAGAAGTGTTTGGGGTGTTACTGCTCTGACAAACTTTGCGGTTTTTTCTGAATGCCTAGGACCCAATCGGTCCACAACCGAGTCAATCCGCCTGAGATGAAAGTAGCCTCTGACCGCAACCCCTATTACCCCGCGCTTTGATCGCAATTACTCGTCTATGAGTATCAAGTTCTCGCTGGCCCTGGTGGTGAAAACGACGGTGAAAATCAGGTAGAAAATTTGATAATAGAAGTGAACGTGATGCACTAGACTACTGCCTTTCAATTTGAAAGCAAGTGGTGTCACCGCGGCGCGATCTAGACTTAACGCCACCTGAGGACGATGGGCGGAGAAACTAAGAACGGTCAAACAGACAGTGCTGGAACACAACAACGCACTGGAAAGATAGGTCACCTCACAGCAATTGACTCATATGGAAGAGGTCGCACACAACAAAGAGTTGACTCGACGGGGAATTGCGTAGGTAGTTGAATGCTCGGGGAAACAGCTTTCCACAGGCTTTGAGAGTCATTACTATGTTTAGTACATACTGAAAGAGCTATAAATAGTAAGTATAGCTGAACTGGGGAACTGCTTTTTCCGGACATAAACGGACCCTTAAGTCCTTCGGCCACTCAGAGACTTGCTTGACCCTTACTCGCAGCACTCTCCCTCAGGCCTCAGTACTCAGTCTTGAGAACACCACGATACAGACGCTGTCTCTCATAGCCGTGGTTTCATTTAATTCATCGTGTCATGTCGGACCTCATTCCTTTTTTCGTCATGGATTCTCATTCTACTGCGCGTCTCCATGGGTTCGCGAAGGTTGCACTCCACAATTCTTCTAGTCTCCACTGATTCAATAAAGCCACGCGACATATTCAGCGAATGATTCTTCTTGGCATCTAAGATCGCCACGTCTCTAAACTCTGCTCTTGCACTACCGGTGCACCAATCCTCCAGCAAACGAAGTCAAGTCTAGTGAAAAACGCGTTTGGGGAAACATTTGGTAACGACCTATTGCCATCGAGGACCCCTTCGTGAATAGGCAGACAGTACTTCTTATACTTCCTGTTTATATATGTGCGCGAGGTTCTCCCGTCTCTACAAATACCGCCTTCAGCTCCACTCATAATTCTCCGTCCTTGAGGCTCATGACCTCGCCATGTCATTCAAACACCTCGACGGAAGAATTATGTCAGGGATAGGACGCGTATAAAACGAATACAATGCTCTCTGAGACTCAGCAGTCACCTAGCTACCATTGACTACCCGAGTACACACCTCCCAAAATGCAGAAACTCGTTTCTCTGATTTCTCTGGCACTCTTTGCTCAGGGTGCTGCTGCTGGTTTGACCGCCAGTCTTGCCTCTCACGGCAAGAAGTTTTGGGTGCGTATCACAACAGAAATGCTTTCCTTAGCATTCTAACGTGTAGTATTGCATAGGGCTCTGCTGCAGACCCAAACACACTCAGCATTTCCCAAAACGTCGCTATCCTCCAGTCTGACTTTGGAGGTGTTACCCCCGTAAGTCATTCTTCGGTGTTCTTCTCCGCTCGGGGCGGTCTTTCTAACCGATGTTACTAGGAAAACTCCATGAAGGTTAGGCAGATCTCTTCAAACCCATAGGTCTGATGTTCTGACACCTCAACTCTCCAAGTGGGATGCCACCGAACGTGAGTTATACTCCCTGAGTTCTATGCGGAAGCACCTGGATCAATCACCTATACAGCCAGCCAAAACAACTTCAACTTCGGCAACTCCGACCAGCTCGTCGACTGGGCTACATCCAACGGCAAATTGATCCGTGGTCACAACCTGGGTTAGTCGTCAGACATGCGATTAGCATTCTCCTGTCCATTCCTCCTCCGCTAACCACCTAAAATGCGTTTCAGTCTGGCACTCACAGCTCCCAAGTTGGGTTAGCAGTATATCGGACAGTGCCACTTTGACCTCCGTCATCCAAAACCACATCTCCAACGTTGCTGGTCGTTATGCTGGCAAGTTATACGCCGTAAGGGACTTGCTAATCTTTCCGTCCGCTTGACCTACTCATCAATCAATCTCGGTTGCGTCCTTGTCTACCTCCTAAACTAGTGGGATGTCGTCAAGTAAGAACTCAACACTCCAGATCAGCTAGAACACAACTGATGATCTCACAATTGAATCCCTTAGTGAATGTTTAAACGAAGACGGTACTCTCCGCTCTAGTGTCTTCTTCAACGTCCTTGGCGAGAACTTTGTCACGATCGCTTTCCAAGCAGCTCGTGCAGCTGACAGCACCGCCAAGCTCTACATCAACGATTACAACCTTGATTCCAACAACGCCAAGGTCCAAGGAATGGTCGGTCTCGTCGGGCGTGTAAACAGTGGTTCCAAACTCATCGACGGTATCGGCACACAAATGCACTTAAGTGCTGGTGGCGCTGGTGGCGCTCAAGCTGCTCTCACTGCGCTCGCCAGTACTGGTCTGGACGTTGCCATTACTGAACTTGATATTGCTGGCGCTGCTGCCAGTGATTATACGACTGTAGTCAATGCTTGTTTGAACACCCCTCAATGTGTTTCTATCACCTCTTGGGGTGTGTCCGATGCCGTGCGTCTGATTTATTTCTTCTCGTGTCCTTAGTCTTGATCTTGGTGATCCGAAATAGAACTCGTGGCGTTCAGGCGACACTCCTCTTCTCTGGGATTCCAACTACCAGCCCAAGGCGGCTTACACTGCCGTCATGCAGGCATTATAAAATATTCAATTGTTAGCTACCAGGTAGTATGTAGTTTATTTGATACCCTTTTGAATCATATTGTATCGAAATGTTGAGAACTCAAGTGACATGACCGTGGAACGTCAGGCCAAATTGCTTCCCGAATGCTTAATTAACCTATAACCCAAACAACGCAACAACAATCTACTCTCGAAAACAAGCACGAAACAAGATAGTAAAACAACAATTCCCCGAAGAACAAAAAGTAACGGTAAACAAAAAACCTCAAGCGATCTCCTCCATATCATCATCATCATCACTATCCGTCTCCCCATCCACAAAATTAGGGGTAGCAACAAGCGGCTCCGACTCCTGTCCATGTCCATTCAATAATCCTGACTCTGGCTCTGGCGGAAGTGGCGTCACCTCCTGTTGCTGCGACACTTGTGTCGAATTAGTCGCTAGTTCAGGGGCAGCGAAATTCGGAAGCGAGTGTGATGATGATGGCGATACTAATGGAGGCGGTGGAGGCGGCGGTGGTTGTGATTCTGATTCTGAAGCCACCGTTGTTGAGGTCACTGGTGTTTTTGGTCCGGGACCGAAGCCAACGTTGACGCTGATGCTGATGTTGACGTTGAGGGATCTATCGGTGTAGATTCATCTAATGTAGGCGCCTGTATCGAATTTGTCGTCGACTCTATGTGTGCTAACGATGTCGACTGTTCGATCATCTCTTGAAGACCCTGGAATATAGGATCAAACTGTACGCGATCTTGTTCCTGTGGTTGTGGTGGTTCTGATGGTGTTTCGGGTTGCGGTTGTGTTTGTGCTGCAGTAGTCGTAATGGTCGTAGACGGTTGTTGTTGTTGTATCTGAGCTTGAGGTTCCGGTAACGAGAAATCAGGAGGAGGAAGTAATGCATCCATAAACGGAGGATCATAAGATATCGATGGCTGTGGTTGTTGATTCACTTCCATTGTCTGTTGAGGTACTTGTTGCGGTTGTATCTCAGCAGGAACAAGTTGTCGAGGAACAACTACTTGAGATTGATGTTGTTGTAGATGTTGCTGATCCCCATTCTCCCCATTTATCTCCTGACTTAAATCCGCCAACTGAGCAGCCAAAAGCGCAAGCTGAGCCTGCAACTCTGCACGCACACTCATAGGCGGTTCCACCGAAACAGCGGCAGTGGGAACTGCAACTGCAACACCAGCATTGGCAGACAATGTCGGCAAAGGAACAACAGGCGGTGATGTAACTTGCGGTGGAAATGCTACACCATCCATTTGAGCCGAAAATGCATTTTGTGCTTGGGCCAGTAATGATGTGAGTTGGTCCACTGAAACGTCGTCGGCTTTTTTGCCATCGTTAGCATTGCCTTCGGCTGCAAATTGGAAGAGATCTCCAAAGTTGATGGCTTTGAGAATGTTTTGTGCGGCTTCGTATGCATCCTTGTCCACGTCGGACGTTGGATCGAGGCCTGCAGCCGGTTTGTCTGCAGTGGTGGCCTTTGCAGCTTCCGATGTAGAAGCTTGAGCCGGTTGAGATTGAGGTGGTTGTGCTTGGGGGGCAGGGTATCCAGGATAACCTGGAACAGAAGCACCGTACGGATAAGCATAAGGCTGTCCGGNATATGGAGAGGTGTGNGCATTCTGCTGCTGGTGCTGATGAATGAGAGGTGCGTGCGAGTAAANGGGGCATTCAAAGCACTCGTTTGCTGTGTTAACGTCTGCGGTCGTCTGGTCGTCCGTCTNGACGTCTAAACCAAAAAAAAAACAGCAANAATTCAGNACCTAGTCGTTAATCATTCAACAGCAACGTACATTTCCCCCTTCCCAAGTCGCNCTCAGCCTATACTTTCCATTATTACTCTTCTCNAGTCTNCCCCTCTTNAACGCCTTNTGCAANGCCTGACTCGCNGAAGGTCTAAAATTCGACTGCAGAGGATACCTCGCAGCCATCCACCCAAACAAATCCTTCGGTGCACATCCCTCCNGATCATTAGACTCCTGCAACGCCTCAACAATCATCTCTTCATAACTCGGCAAATCATCTGATCCTTGTTCTGGATGNGGTGGAGGTTGAGGCGCGTGTTGAGTCGGATATGCAGGATTTGATGATGGAGGAGGGGGATAAGTTGGATGAGGGGGAGGAGCGGGTGGTGGTGCATGCGGTTGTGGAGGATGTGGATAACCGTTCGGTACAGGATGGGGATAGTGAGGGTACGTCGAGGGGTAAGAATATCCTGGAGGTGGGGGATAGTATGGTGCGTGTGGATAGGCAGTCGGAGGATAGCCATAAGGCTGATGAGGATACGGCGGTTGTTGCGGTACAGGATTAGCAGCAGGATTAGCGGGCGCGGGTGTAGATGCAGGCGCAGGCGCAGGCGTGGGCGGAGCAGGCGTAGTTGATGGAGCCGCAGCTTCTGCTGGTTTATCTGGCGGCCGAGGTTCTGCTACAGGCGTTTCTGTGGTTGTCGAGCTCGTCGCGGGATTACTAGCTTCGTCTGGTGGCCTCTCCAGCGAAGCCATAATCGGTTCTGGCGGTTTATCATTATCTTTGTGCGACGATGCAGACGCGGATGCATCGCCATTCCCAGTCGGTTTCCGTAGATTAGCAATGGCAGAATGCAAATCCTGCGGCCATATTGTACTTTTGATGTACGGGGGAACATGGACATCGAACGTCAGACATATTTCAATGGTCTGTTGGGGTGGCAAAAGTGTGAGGTACTGGCGTTTGAGGTCATGATCCTGAGGTGCTACGAGGGTTCAACAAATTAATATTCACGCGTGTCGCAGATAGACACACCAAGGGGTTGGATGTGATACAGGTTCTGGTAGTAAGGTTGTGGTGGAGGAGGAAGATAGGGCGAGCTGGCCGCCTGCATCGTTCCGGAGAGCTGCACAGTTTTTCGCAACAAGGTTCGCACACAACACACCAAACAAATCCACACCGCACATCGCCGGATCAACAAAACTCGTCTCGAGCCCATCCACAACGAATGTCTAATTATCGGCAAAATATGTACATTACTCACAACTATATTGTACAGAGTACGCTCAGTAAAATGGTGCTCGAGCACCAGTGCAATCAGCCAGCGTTGGCATACAAATAATACTGTCAGTGGCGAAAGTGTGTAAAATGACCCTAACCCTGGCTTGGGGCGGGCCAATTCCGGTCTGTGTGAACGAAAGTATCAAGGCCGTCAATTAACCTCGTCTGTAAATGTAGGTAGCGCTGGGGTGCTGAAACGGCATTAACTCGTCTTGTTTCTCCCTCGAGCGCGTATGGGTGTTTAATCCGTCGTAAAGTCGTAAGGCGATCCTGGGTTACGCATCGTAATCGTATAAAGTCCTTCCAGCGCCATTTGAGAGCGTGGGTTCCTCTGGAATGGCGAATCCATTCAGCATAGTGAGTGATCCTAGTTCATCCTGAATCCCCCTTCTTGCAAGGGTATCGAGGTCTTTTAGCAGTAATGACGTCAATTTCTGCATTAATGTGAGTAATTATTCGCAACAAAAGATGGAAAGTGCAGACCTTAAGTTTCGTATCAATCTTTACTATCATTTCACTCTGTACAGGCGACCAGTGCACCGTCGGGTGCGAGTTCGCTCCCATCCCCATACCGACGGTACATGCATTTGCTATTGCCCATAACGAGTTGAGAGTATCAGATTCGCCGGAATTCGAGCTTTCTGTTAATGTTGCCGAGGAACCGGTTGCGCTGGGAAACTGGTGGAGATTTGGATTTGAGGCTGAGCTCAGATGTGATTGTTGCGAAGGAGCGTGTGATGACGATGTGCTGGCGTAAGTTGTACTGGGGTAATGTGTGCTATGATTATTAGCTTCAGAAGCAAAAAGGTATGATACCCCTGGTTGTGGTGTTATTGATGCCAGAGGGCCAAGGCTTTGGGACGAATGTGGTAGTGATGATGGCCCGAGAATTTTAGAGATTTTGCTGTACACTTCCGACACGACATCGACAAGGGAGAGCACTGTCTCGTGGTAATCCAGCGCGAAGGGCTTTATGACCAAATGGGTCAACAATCTAACCTCAGGGAAAACGGACCACTCACCATGTGCGGCATCATCAGATACGACGCGTCCCCCATTTCCGATCCAGCGTAGTCCGAATGACCCGAAACTCCCTTCTTTTTTTGGTGCTTTTTTAAATAGTTCTTTCTAGTTCAAGTGGCGGAGGCGTTAGCTTGGGCAGTCTTTAAAACTCTTAGAGTTATAGCTCACCATTCTCGGTCTATCGCTGTCTTCCTTTGCCTGATCATATTCCGTCACGGTGTTCAGAATAGCACGAAGCAGGTCTTGAGGACTATTAATATCAAGTAAATTTGACAGCGATAGAGCGAGAGTAGCGAAGCGATATGTCCTGTACATTGCACAATCTGTCAGTTAAGCCAGCCATCACGACACCAGCAGTTCGACGCACCGCTTCTTCATGTCTCCGTTATTGAACACCTTCTCCAGTCCTGCACGAGTTATATGAAGCGTATGAAACCAGTAGCTGCGACTGCAGGCGGGCGTCAATCGAAATTAGCGCCTCAAACTCGCGGACCCAACGCACCCCTCAAACACATTTCTGATATACGTGAGCGTGACCAATCTCTTCTGCAACAATTCCCTCAGGGCCTCGACAGACGTGCTTGATCCCAGCGGCGGACTGGTCGCTCCGAGACTGGCAGTATATTGTGCCTGACTTTCTGTGCTGTCACCCCGTACGAGAGGTGTCGAGACAGTCGGCGTCGTGGCACTGGACAGCGCGGACGCTATACTCATGCCTGCAACAGAAGAGATAGTTCCCGAGCCTGTCTGTATTGGCGGGGGCACCGCAGGTATCGAGTTGACCGACTGGGTCGAAGAGGTGGCCGACTTGAAAGACGAAAGGAGATTCTGCGCCGATGATTTGCGCCGCATTGTGGGCCGCGCTACTTCCGGGAAGTGGGACATTGCAGGCCAGTTTTGGGCGTATTATAGGCTCGCAATGGGCCAGCTGAAACAGATTCTGGAGGCAGTGAGGGACAGAAAAGGACTTGCCAGGGCCTTGACGACGTGCGGGGCGACGAGCAGCTATACTTGTGTCAATATCAGCCCTAACAAACTCCCATACAATTCGCCATCACGTGCGTGCCAAACTGATAATCGTGATTTGATTCACCTATTAATCCAAGTCCAACAGCATCTTCCCCTTCACCCTCCTCGCCATGGACCCCAAAGCTGTTGCAATCCAGTTCCGTGACTTTTACTATGGCATTTTCGACACCAATCGTAGCCAACTCCAACCTCTCTACGTGCGTCCTGCAGCCCTTTGACCTCGTTCTATTCCCTGACATTCAGCTTGTAGCGACCCTCGTCGATGTTGACTTGGGAGGGCCAAGAGTTTTTGGGTACAGAAAGCATCTTGGAGAAGCTCACGGTACGTTTCTTGGCCCATTTGTTCGCCCACTTCTCATATAACTTGGACAGGCTCTCCCTTTCGAGAAAATCCGGCGTGAAATCACCACCACGGACGTACAGCCCTGTGGAGACGATGGAATACTCATCTTCATCACTGGTGCCCTAATTGTACGTACTCTTTGTCTCGTTGCGCGTATACGCCATGCTCAATATCCCAGATCGACGATGGCCAACCCATACAGTTCAGCCAAACCTTCCGTCTGAAGCAAGAAAGTGGCAGCTTCGTTGTGTACGTCCGCTTCACACACCACAATCTCAGGGAGCTCACAAATCCACCAGGGCCAACGATATCTTCCGCCTCAATCTTGGTTGAACGCCTATCTAGGATTCCTCTCTGTTCATAGCGTAAACTAATCTTGTATTCATTTTTCTCGGAGTCGACTTTCATTAGATCCCTTTTATTTTTTCCCTTCAAACCCTGGAATGTTCTTCGAGTTTCTACGCGCTTCTTCGTTCTTGTTCTTCTTAGCACATCCGTAGAGGATAATACTTCTCTACACCGCCGCCCATTTTCGCGTTATTGTCACTGCTCGCCCGGTTATATCTCCAATAACAACAATGTAGGAAATGGAAGGTTCATATCAACGCCTCCTCCGAGAATGACCGGTCTCTCAGCGCTTCAGTGACGTGTGTCGTATTCAGCTTCATGAAGAGTGCATATTTATGACGCAGGTTTAATCATGTCCTAAGATTAGGGTTATTTGATCCTCCCGTTCATTCTATCCTTTTCTATCGCCATGCGCTCGCGTGAATCATATAGACCAATGCTCAGCAGGCCGACAGTGTTCGACCAATTTGTTCTCACTGCTCATAAAAGTCTGACACCATTGCATATGTGTAGGGTTCTGGGCAAATTCTGCGTATCATCAGATCTGCAAGCACACTGATCCGGTGTCGCACCGCTATTCTCCTCACCCGGGGATATTCAATGGTCTTCTCTCTTTCAACGCCACAAACAAGAAACACTCCAAGCCAATCACACAATTCCAAATATCTTATTATATTCCATAGAATAATGAAATAATTACCAATGACCGGACGCTACTTATTAGTCTAAGCTATAATATGTACAATAGTGAGAACCAGCACAACGACAACGGATGACAAGAGGCCCATGTATTGCCTAAGCTTACCAGCTTGATATGCGCTGTGGCCTTGATTAGGCTGAGGCGTACTGGAAGTGTTTCCACTGCCAGTATCGCAAGACGCCAGTCCCATAGAGATCAATTCATTCCCAGCTTGAATGTAATAGTAGTCTCCTATACATCACATAAAAAAGAGGGGTTAGAACTCCGGAATATCGCGTACGGAGAGGAGTGGGAGAGACGAACCATAGACTATTCCAGTAAGGAAGTTATTGGCAGGTTTGTTGACTGTCCCATTTGACAACAAGCTTTGCCAGGAGGGATCCCAGGCGAGTTTCGTGATATTTGCCAAAAGCTATTGAAAGAGCATTGAAAGATTAGGTGATGCCGAATATCAGGGTAAGATAAACATACTTCAATTGCGGCATCGCTCCACCGCTTCTTGAGGGCAGGGTTCGGTTCAGTCTGGGAGAGAAGCAACAAGCCGTTGGCTGCGATTGTAGCGGCAGAAGAGTCGGCAGGACGAGGAGCGGGAACGAGGGGGGCGTTGAAGTCCCTGTTTCAAAGGTTTAGTAAAGGGAAGTTATTGTGCGAGGAAAGGCAACGCACCAAGGCACGATTCCATCGGAGGGCATGTTGCTCAGGAAGTAGTTCGCTAAACGAACAGCAGTCTGGTAGTAATTGGGGTTTCCAGTGTGCTTGAACACTTCACAGAATGAATTGTTATACAATCCAACACCGTTAGAAGACACACTCACTGTTCGCGAAACCATAGATACCCCAAGCCTCACCACGAGACCACGTACTGAAAACAAACAAGTCAGTCACATAATGCCGAAAAGTAAAAGGTCAGACGGCATTCAGGAGTACCTATTATCAGCAAAGCCTTGAACAGTCTTCTTCGCTGTTACAGCGCCTGTGAAGGTATCGTAAACAATGAGATGCCATGTGCCGCCGTCCGGCCTAATGTGGTTCTTGATGGTCGTGTCGGCGTGGGTGGTAGCAATCGTGCGAAGGGTGTTGTTTCCCGTTAGGTCGGCAGATTGGAATAGAACCTCAAGGTTCATCATGTTGTCAATGATGACCTTCGTAGATTGTTAGTGAATTGCATCCTGAACGTTCAGGTATAGAGCGCACCTGGAAAGCTGGATCCGCTGAGTCCCAACTCCTAGTGCATCCTACAACCGGACTGAATCGATTCGCAAGCAAGGTAGCGAACTTGTTCACTGCTGTGATGGCAGTCTGGTTCTGCTTGTTGCTGTGATAACACCATCTCATAAACCTGAAACCGCCGCAAGAGATTATTATCATCACTCACACAAGCAGCTCTTGGATGAAAGGAAAGCTCAAAAACCCAACATCATGTCCTTGGTGATTGCTAGTCTCAAGCGGAATCTCGCCAGTACTAGCCGAACGGCCCAAAGCCACCCAATCTGCAATACCCAACTGGTTGCTCTGCGTAGCACCACAAAGCTGTTTACGCGTGTTCAAAGCGTAGCCTGTGGCGGGGAAGAACCCAGAAGTCCATGTGTCGGGAGCGAAGTACTGCCATTTGCCAGCATTCTGGTCTGTGTATTGTGGGTATTGGACGGGGTTCGGTAAAGCCTTGAAAGTCGCAAGTACTTTTTGAGGAATGAGTGGCGAGAAGAGTTCTGCAGGAACTGTTGCTCCGAGAACTGTAGGCGCTAGAAGAACGAGTGCGGCTAACGCATGCATCTTCGAGTTAACCATAGTAAACTCGTTCTCGATAGAATTGGCACGAAAGGAATGAAAAGTGTGCGCGAAGGGAAGACAAAGGAATGCAAGGAGAGGTGCAATCAAGGAAGCATGTGGTTTAAGTCCAAGATGGATTTTATACCAACCCTAGCGTGGTTTGACATCCAAGGAAGTGACCACACCTGATGGGGTCACTGAGCGTCTTCCCTGAAAATTCAACCCTTCTTTATTCTTCATCAGGGCGGGCCGGCATACCCGAGCGTCATCAAGCCTGGATATTGGATCCTGAGGCCTGAGTTGGCCTTCGACCTGCAGGACGAGGGAAAGAGAGAGCAAAGATAGGTTGCCTCGAGGCTTGGTAGGACATGGAAGTTGCGTCATCTGATGATGATGCACATGTACCATCTACCGAGTTGACTCCTTGCAAAGGAGCCGATCGAGGTCGCTGAGCTCGGCGCTTGAAGTGCGGAGAGAATCGTAAAGGGAAGGTTGAGATCGTTTCAATGACAGCGGCGAATTAAACAACAACCAGGCTTGAAGAATTGTGGATTTTGAGACCTATTGTGACCAAATTGCACGGAGGGCCTTGAAACTTGGAGACTGAGTCCAGGGTTGTTTGTCTGCGCGAATAATAGGATTTCCAGAATTCTAGGAAGGTGGAGGTTTATTGGAGAGGCGAAAACGATTGTGATGGCTTGGAAAACATGTGATACGGACCGTGTGGATTCAGCGACCACGTTTAGGTCACTGGACCTCTCTCCGCTCTTTGCACTCTATCAGTGACACTCAGTTGATATCACGAAGGACGAGAAAATCTTCCTACGTCAGTCCTCCTCAACACATTCCCCGGCTGGGATGAAAAGGGCAGGCGATGCTTGAAGAGACACGACAACTCCAAAACGCTGAAGTTTTGAGCCTTTTATCTTTGCGGAAAGCCGTTAAATACCCCAACAGCAGTGGGTCAGTGTTCATCTACTTGCTTTCACTTATGTCCGATTTGCCAGTCCTCGCTTGAAAAAGTGGCCTTGCCACACTGGATACTTGACTCTAATCGGATTACAGACTACGCACAGTGACTGATTGACGATGCAACCCAAACGCCCAGCAGAGTGCATATTCACTTATGAAACTCAACTAGACATCCTTATACGCTCAAACTGAGCCCGATTGTCGCTCTAGATCATTCGTATAAGCCTTTCTAATGAGGCAATTCGGCTGGCAGTCTGGCACCCACCAAAGTCGCAAATTATGTGGATCCAATTTCAGCTTTCCGAAGCACCCCTCGTCGTTCTCTTCGGTTCAGCCCACTATGACATAATGCAGTCTGCTAGCTTGATGCTAGCAACTGCCTAAAATGGTTAATAAACCTTTTCCAGTTGCTTGTTTCCTTGTTTTTCTGATTGACCGTCTCTTGGTGAGCCCTCATATGTATTACTAGGCGAGTCTTCACACACAACCGATAACATTCTAGCACTAGTGACTTATCCTTCAGTCAAGGTGCTTTATTCATACCGGAACCCGTTCATGATTGACACTAGACCGTTTGCAGAACGAGATACGGCAGATGTGTGGCGAACGAGCCCGCCAAAAGATGCACCGAAGTTCTCTACGACCGCTCATTCTCCCTGGGGTAGAACAGCTTTAATTTCGTCTCTTCGATGAGAAGGACAGTCAACAATCTGTCAAAAGACAATTCCCTTTATGCGTTAGG
>JANIEX010000693.1:0-22549 GCA_027627405.1 Leucocoprinus birnbaumii
AGTCGAAATGACAGCCAGTGGTCCCTTTGCCATGGGTCCCGCACTTGCAGGTGCCCAAGCCTCAAGACGTTCAGCTTCTCGCGCAGCAGATTTCACACCTTCAGTGCCAACTTCTGCAACAGCCGGTTCTGCTCTCGGCGAAAATCTGACTAGGACTGCCGCTCCGACTTTGTTGAAGGGTAAAGGGAAAGCAAAGGTGAAGGTTGAGGAGGAGGAGGGAGAGGTTTATTCCGATCCGGATGAAGCGGGTGTGGAGATTATTGACATGAATAAGATCAGGGATATGGATTGGATGGCGCCTGAAACTTTGAAGGAGGAGAAAAAGAGGGAAAAGGTGAAGAAGGAGAGGGAGTCGGAAGCTGTTGGTATGTCTGACGTTTTCGTTCGACTTTCTGTCACTGACTTTGTTGTAGATCTGAAAAATGCCCTCGACTTGAGTGAAAGTGAAGATGAGGAAGAGATGGAGGATCTCATTGAGGATTTTGCCATCAAGAACGACCTGGAAGATATGGTAGGGCATCCTCTCAATAACTCCACGACCTTTTGACCTGAATAAAATACCAGGACTCGACCCTCCGCGAAGACCGTCTATATTTCTTCCAATTCCCGAACCACTTTCCAAAATTCACGAAACAAGCCACGGATCCCTCAACACTCGACTCTGCCGAACCTGGCCAAATCTCGGCAGAAGCATCAACCAAAAAAGTATCTTTTGCGCCAGATACAAAACCTGCAACGACCCCTAGTTCTTCACGACCATCAACGGCGCCGCCTGAACCTGTGAAAGAGGAGCTTGTAGATGGAGTTATCGGTCAACTTGAGGTGTACAGAAGTGGAGCTGTCAAAATCCGCCTGACCAATGGAACTTTACTCGATGTGAGACGGAATTTTTTTTGTTTTTCTCAAGACTCGGAGTGGCTGATCTTGCACGTTTTCATTTTCTCTTAGGTCAACGCGGCAACTCAACCGTCCTTCCTTCAGCAAGCCGTTTATTTGGATACAAATAACAAGCAGCTCGTCGTGCTTGGAGAAGTAAACAAGCAATTTGTCGTTTCCCCAGATATTGATTCGTTACTTGAGACAATGAACCAGAAGGAAGAAGCGGAGGCGATGGCGAAGTTTGCTGCTGAGATCCAAGACCAGGCGATGGATACGACATAGCATGTATATAGCCCGCCCTTGGAATAAATAGCATTTCTCTAGTCGATACAAATACACAACACGTATAATACACGATAAACCCGGTGACGCCCTGCCAACTGACCCAGGGAAAGACCCGCATACCTGGTGTAATCTCTCATAAAACCCGAAAGCAAAGAAAGCAAAAGAAGAAAACAAAAAGATATATATCTACAAAAAAAATCGTTCATGGTCGAAAGTCTTGTTCGAAACTACTCCATATATCGCTCTGAGTCATGTCCACATCATTGGAATACCTATTAGAGTGATGATGCGCCGAATGCACGGGGTGGAACTGTGGATGCCCATTGGTCGCCGTGTTATACCCAATGACGAGCTCATTCCCGTTCATAGATTGGGGTTGATAATGATGCTGATGATGATGTCCTGTCTGACCAGGAACGTGCGGCTGTTGCTGTTGTGACCAAAGATGGGATGCTTGGCCGGTGGGCATAAAGCTACCGGGCGGTGTCGGATACGCCTGAGGTGAGTCGAATTGAGGGGACGAATAAACAGAGTCTGAAGGCGTTGCTGGATAGCCTTCCCCTGTCGTCGGAGATAGCATGGTGGCGTGAGTGACCGAAGAGGATGGTGAGAATGGATCGTTGTTTGGTGAAGCCACTGAGTATGCCGGATACAAGCCCTGTTGCATTGCTGACTGTGACTGTTGTAGACCTTGAGGGTGAGTCGACAGGGTCATAGAGAAATTTTGAGGTGGAACGTAATTGTAGAGCTCGTGTCTTTGTTGATCCGAGTATGCCTCTTGATAGTATTGATTCAGCATCTCAACAGCATCAGCCCTGGGTGGCATAGGCGCGGGAGCTGGCATTGCAGCTTGGCCGTTTTTGGGGCTTGTAGCGTCGATGTTGGAATTGATACCGGTTCCATTGCTGCCTGGTGAACTGTTGTTGGACTTGGGAACGATGAGAGATTTACGTCCTCCAAGCACATCTAATGTGTCCGGTTCTGACGGATCTATCGGTTGTCTGCCCACCCCACCATGTCCCCTGTGATAAGCTTCCAGGGACTTTTCCGCCCTATCTACCAGCTTCTGCATGTGTCTCTGTGGGCATATGAGAATCAGGTACCTGTTTTAAATGTAATAAAATACTCACCAAAGAAGCTTCTGAACGACAGGGGCGGGAGCCTTCTTCGTACAGCAAAAACGCCTCTCTCAAGTCGATGTAGCACTCTGCGGCTAGAGAGAAGCTGGGACACTCGACGACCACGGCACTCAATACGATCTACAGCCATTGTGAGGTCATGCTAGGACTGGGTCGTGGATCACATACACAGGAAGAGTACACCGATGTCCAGAAATACCATCCGTGCCGGACAATCTTTTTGTGCTTGTGGTATAAGCCATGGATATGTTGACAGATCGTTCTAGCAGACGTGATGACCGCATAAACAGATGGAGCGTATTTGTGTTTGAACGGGTCGACTGGGTTCTGTCGGATGGCTTGTGCGAAATAACTTCGGTGGATGTAAAGCAGATCTGGGGTCCAATCAGTCAAGGAACGGATGGAGAAGGGGCAAAGACACGCACTTGACTCTTTCAAAAATCTGGCGCAGGCTTGTTCGCAGGCCAGTTTTGGACTGTCAGACCAGCCATGAGGACTTTTGGGGTTCGCTGGCGTCCACAAGTGCTCGGGCGGGATGATGCTGCGCAAACGTCTGTCCAAGTCCAAGAGCGCAGAGTACGGAGGCGTTTTGATTGCGAAGACATGGTCGGCCGATGCAGTTAGACAAGTGATACAGTACTGCGTTCGCCAGTTTTGGTCTAGATACGAATCAGTGAGTGGGTCGCCATAGTCATTGTGGATGAACACTTACACCCCGGTTCAACCTCCCCTTTTGGATTCTTGTAAGAATACAAATCTGTCGGAAGTTTACAATCGGTATGATCAATGGTCAGGCAACCTGGGCGACCGTTGACGATAGCCTTGATATGGGTGAGTCACCAGACAGAGATGCAGGGTGATTCAGAGAACATACAGTATAGGTGTCCCACGTCCAAATGCACCAGAAAATCTAGAATCCATTTCGTCAGCGATCAGAGCAGAAGTTCAGATGCAGCGTGACTGACGCTTCGCCGGCGCTGAATTTCCTCGTCTGGGAGGTTCCATCCTCCGCTGTCTCGTTCTGACGTTTGGTGTTAATCTGGAGAACAAAGATAATTGATCACGAACTCACGTAGTCCAATCTTTCGGGAATCATCATTGTCAACTTATGAAATGAAGAAGATGTAGTGGTCAGACTAACCATTTGAGCAACTCGAGCTGCTAAACCTGTAATGAGCCAGCGCTCTTCATTCGCAGATCGGTCCGAGTTGAACAGGAAACGAATCATCATGAAAAGTGCCTCGCAGGTAGCCACACTTGCATCTACCAGCATGGAATCTAAGGAGACAGCAGCACGTGCAAGGTGATTGTAACGAGCTGCTAGCCAATGGATGTTATCGTCCGAAGTCTCGTCATAGAGAGCACCGTTGGCGAGAACACCGAAGAATACAGCAAGCTTGTGTGAATGGATAGTCTCCAGGCTTGGGATACCCGTTGTGCCGTATATAGGATCCATAAAAGTCTGAATGAACCTATCTCGAGGGAAAGGATTATACCTAGAGCAAATTATGTCAGCTCAGAAGACGACGATATCAACCAATGAGAAGAATCTCACATCCACGAAGTGTACTCATAGTATATGTCGAACAAATGCATAGCACGCTCCCGCGAGGGGATGTAGTGTTGGAAGCGAACCTTGTAATGAGATGCATCTCTGAGCCCATAGGGAAAAGCTATGGCGAGTTCTATGATTTCCTGCGGGAAGTGGAGGTCCTTCAGACGATACTTGCTTTCGTCGTAGACCGACTAAAACCCTTGTCAGTCACCGCAGCGTCAAAAAGTCGGGATACGCACCGGAAGGAGATCTTCCAGATACTGTCAATGGACTTCAGAGGGAATGTCGTAAAGTATAATATTAATGACCGACCTCGGCGCCTGCACTCGCTCCACGATACCGCATCTGTCCGTCTGAGCCAATTGCAAGGGAGCCCAGGGCATCAGCCACTCCTTTGACCTCCGTCTCTTCGGCTCCGTGGTGTTCTCCCGCGTCAGGCGAAGTTGGAGAATCCTCTCTAAATCGATCAAATTCTGACGATCCGGGTTCTAAGTGGTTTGTCTCCACCGGTTCCTGCTTCTCTACTTTTGTTTTCAGCAGATGCGGGGCACGCATCTCCAGCAATTCCTCGAGTTCTCGAACCCTCGAGGTTAACTGTTTAACCTGTTTTGAGAGTTCTTGGGCGTGCGCCATGAGCACCCTAAAGCAATGAGCACGTCGGCCTCGAGAACAAGTAGCAATGACTTACTTGTTGCCCTTTGTCGCCGGTAGGATGCCTATGAGGAGTGCATAAGTGTAATGCGATGAGAAAGGCGACGGAAGCCTTGCCATCAGGACATATTGAAGCGCATCCTCGACTGTAGTTCGCTAATCAGCTCGGCAACCTGATTTGAAGAAGTAAAGGGTGCGTACCGAACACACGATTGACAAGGAAAGACACTGCAATAGGTTAACGTCAGTTCTCGAGTGTGCGCAACGTTATGCGCACCGGTCGCATTTAAGCTTGGATCTGCAAGCTTGTCAGCACTACATCATCGAGCAATGATTACGCAAGGCCCACCGTCTGCACTCTGCACATGAGAGACCAACTTTGCGAGCGGCTGCGGGGTCAGCGGACTTCTCTGCAACCACCATGACAAGGGAGAGCGGAGGAGAGAACTATGTGAGTATAGATAGTCTGATTGATCTGGGGCGAGTGGCATGAGCGACCGGACTTCATAGGGATATATGGGCCAAAAATCGGTTTGTTTGGTTTCCACATTGCCTTGTGACAGGTCCGAGCTTGGAAGCCAGCTTTGCGGCGCCCTCCTCAGCTTTCCTGCCATCCCGCACCCCTGAAGAAGCAAGTCCGCCACCTGCCGGCAGCGCACCAACCCCTCGTAGGCCTGCAGTACGACCCAGCAATTCACAGCATTCAACAAGCTAATAGGATGCGAATGATGCGCGGCCGCACATGGATCCAATCTCACGCAGATTCTCAACGATCGTGGACCACGGTGGGATCATTGTCAACAACAATATATAATTTTCCCAATCCGGCCATCTTGATCGGACAGCCCGAGCCAGTTTTCTACTCTATTTATTCTACTTATATCGGCCAGAAACAACCTGTCATCTCCGGTTAGCCCTTAGTACATATGCAGGAACAAGGCAATAGAAACTAGAAGATCAGATAAAGCGGATCCACCACCAAAGTGGCTTCACCGAAGGTAGCTGAGTTGGTTTTCTGCAGTGCAGGATTGCTCCTGCGTAAAGCCAAATGCCTCAAACATCATACAGGGAGAAGGGAAAAACAGAAACGAAAGAGGTCAAAATAGAACGGCCGCTCACCTAGACAAAACCAGACAAAAAACGCGTAGATACAGATCAACCATGGAAAATTTGCGCGGAGCGGATTTTGTGCGCACTTCAAACTCCGACAAACTCCGCGACTCCGACGCTCTCATTGTGTGCAACGTTGCAGACGTCGAGCACCGTATGTCCACTCCACAGCAAAGCCAGGGGTTTGCTTATCCTGTCACTGGGAATGTCCCAGCCGCACCTGCTGAAACGCCTGTAGCGACTGCTGCAGCTACACCAGCACAATCCAGCACCCAGCCTGCAGCATCCACGTCCACCCAGCCAACGCAATCGCGCCAGGCAGCAGAAGACGCCCGCAAAGATCGTACTCTAGCCGAGTTTATGTTGATGCTGGACGACTATGAACCTCTGGTGCGCAAGCCTCTGTCAGACGTTTGCGTCACCGCATCACTGATGCATTCGGAATTGCAGATACCAAATGAGGTCACTGACTATTACTTGCAGCGGGTTGGGTTCGAGTGCGAGGACGTGAGACTGTGCGTCTGTCATTTTCCCTGTTTTCTTCGGCATTTACACCCCTACCCGCTTAGGAAGCGCCTCTTGGCTTTGGCCGCTCAAAAATTCGTATCTGACATTGCAGCAGATGCATACCAGCACGCACGAATCAGGACCAATGCTGCTGGTGGCAGAGCCCGTGTAAACCAGCCATTTTCCGGGGCTGGTCATGTCAAGGCAACTGAATTATTGTTTCATCTTACGCTCTCCCTCACAATGATGATTTCAGGATAAAACACGCACGACCTTGACGATGGAAGATCTGAGCGCTGCCCTAGCGGAGTACGGCATTAACTCCCGCAAGCCAGAGTACTACATTTAGGACCATCCTATGGACTCAGATATGTTGTAATATTATTAACGACTCTTGACGCCCGATGTGAGTGACAGGCTAATATCTATGGAGAATAAGATTCGGTGATGGCCACTTCGGTGACCTGGAACACAAGCTCCAGAGGAGGCCGGATAGGTTGTTCGACAGCATTTCCGAGTACTCCCCATTTTATCCACCAATCTTCTGCAGCCTCGGTAGCGTTATATCCGAAGACCTCCCCGATTTCCTCCCATTGCTCTCTCAACATCGAGTCATCCCAAGTGGTATCGACTTGGAGGGATCGGGCCATTCCAGCGTCCCGCATCTCACGATCCTCCCCAGGCGGCAATGTCACGAGCATGGCGTTCCGGCTCTCGGATTCCTGTACTTGAAGGCATCTTGCCTGACGAATCTCCTGGAAGGCCTCCAATAACTGCGGGATTTGGTCCCTGGAACTCAAATGTGACATCAGACTACCCAGTACAGCTGCATCCTCCGTTGCGAGGCTTGAATTTTGCATTGTACATGGCTGTGAACAATTGATCGAAGACCGAACGTCATTCAAGGGCTTGCTTTACGACACGCGAGTACCCACCATTAAGGGATGAGCCGCTTCGCCAATGAGAAGCACTGTCCCTGAATCGTCGAGCCAATCTTCTGCACTTTTTCGCTGCACAACTTTGGTTCGCAGGGCAGTATCTGCAAGGTTAAACAGCCGTTGTATTCTGCAGACGAGAGGCTCAGGATTGCGTTTAATTCTAGTGAATTAACTGTAACGTACTTGGAGTCGTGGCCGTCGAAGTTGATTATGTTGGTTGGAACGGTTATATTCCACCCTTCTTCCACTTGTTCACAGTGGCGGAGTCCCTCATCAGGCCAGTATACATGGAGACTATATTCTTTGCCGCCCCGCTAGCCAAAATTGTGGGTTCTCCGAATGCCGCTCATAACTGATGGCACTTACAATTGGATATCCTTGTATTCGGATTCAATGGAACTGTCACAACCACAGAAAAGTAAAAACCTGGACTTACCAAAAGCGCTGCGAGAATTCCCCATCCAGATCGGCCACTAACATCAGAGTTGAGCTTTCAAGAAGTTACCGGTGACAGGTCAATAACCGCGAACCTCAGGCAACGAGGCAAAGTCTGACAAATCTGGGTCTTTTTGCATCTCGCTTACTGGTACCGTGACACTGGTAGTGGCGGTTAGCTTTTGTGTACAGTGAATACGCCCAGTTTAACTTACGTGTAGAAACTGTGATTCGTTTCAACACCACCATCCGCTTCTGGAGCGACGTATTCGCGCACTTTGCTACAAGATCCATCGGCTCCGACAACAACGTCTGCTGACATTCTAGTACCGCCCTCCTCGAGGATAACGGTGGGCCGTTGCTTTTCTTGGTCGAAGAAAACCTCTTGGACGGTTGACTTAAAGTGGACGACCACTCCGGCTGCTATGGCGAGCTTGTACAGTGCTTCTTGGAG
Organism: Leucocoprinus birnbaumii; assembly: GCA_027627405.1. Lineage (NCBI taxonomy): Eukaryota > Fungi > Basidiomycota > Agaricomycetes > Agaricales > Agaricaceae > Leucocoprinus > Leucocoprinus birnbaumii. The sequence continues at coordinate 7,954 of JANIEX010000693.1, forward strand.
ATCGTTGTGCTGCATTCACACAGGCGTTCAGGATGGTGAAGTTCTGGGTGGATGACTACAACGTACATGCATGATCAAGAACTCGGCTCCAGCTTCCCGGATGATATCTTCCTGCCATTCAAGGGCTCCAGCGAGCTCCCCGGTTTCTACTAAGGACAAACGACGGTAAGTCTGGATCAAGGCGTCTTTGTGGACTGGCACCAACACGAGTGGAATTTGCTTTTGCGACACCTCAAGGAGCCCTTGACAATATCCTGCAGCCCAAAGTCCAGAAGGATCTTGGTCATGTTAGGAGGGATCCGGATCCCGCCTGCATGCTGATATTATTAGTACACGTGGTCAGCTTGGGTACACTTGACAAGGATGAGATTACTGGGAACCTGATGAAGGCCATGCTTTGTCTCCAGGACTTGAACACGATGGCCACCTCTAGCCAAAGCAAAGGCACTGGCCAAACCGCCGATACCTGGATTAATGTGACTTCAGAGTGAGAGCTTGATAACCACAAATGGAGTGTGAACTGACCTCCTCCGACAATAATGATGTCGATGGCAAGTTTATGGGTGCTATTTGCAACCTTTAGGTCGCCTATGCTATTTGTAAGACCGTTGATCTCGGGGCCGCTGGAGCTGGGTGGACTCGGATTACGCAAAGCAGCGCGCGTCAGAGAGCGTTTTGTCGATAAAGGCCGAGCAGGCGAAACGTCGAGCCTCTTAGACGACGAGAAACTTGGCATTGAAAAGTTCTGAGCTTGATCGGGGACGGCAAATTCGAACTTGAGCGCGAGAACCCCAAAGTAATGGTGGAAGCAGACTGTGTAGTATATCAGGAGGCCTAGCGACGATCGGGGCTCAACCACTACCAGATTTGCTGACAGGCCCCCATATCTTCCGGCCTCCGAACCTTGAGCAGCGTAAACCCGAAATCCTGATCACGATGAGGACGAGGTGGTGCAAAATCGCCACTTGCCGGCAGGGACAGATACAGAGTGAATTAAAAAGATTTACAGTCGCCGAAGGAAGCCATTCATGATCTTTGAAGGAGCGCTTTTCGCCAAGTGGTTTTTCTCCTTACTTCCCCATTATTCTGCCATAGCCCCGAAAATGAGTGCGTGCACGTGGTGCCGAATCTTTGACATCAGTAGAAATAATATAAGCTTGAGCTCGGCCCCTTGAGAGTTCTGGTACCTTGCGTAGAATCGGGCGTCTTTTGAGTCGTTTACTGATCGTTCAATTGGACACACGAAAGAAGTCTAGTAAGTAGTAGAGACGCCCACCCCCGCATGCTGTTAGCCAGTGTTCACGACGTGGAAAAACGTATCAGATTCAAGAGATTCTTCATGGAAAGACCACGGCCGTATGGGTCCCTACTCGGTTAATAATTCCCCTGGATATCAGAAGAAAATTTGGATTGTTGGATTGTTCGATGCCCCTAAGCCCCTAAGCGTTTCGTATCACGTGGCGTCGCCGTACCGAATTGGGACACTCACAGTGATGGCAAATGTTGCCCTTATCCCTCGATGACTCTGAAGCTTAAACCAGAAAGCAAGTCCCCATCGCCCTTTTCGTGGGATATTCCTTCTCCATCGTCTCTCGAGCCTTCTTCCCTACCTTCTCCACCAACATCATGGCTATCGGCAAGGGACATGAAGCTCTATGGCTCTCGGCCTCTTACATCAACCTCGGAGATTGGTGTCATCAAATGCAAGGACTGTAGCAAACCTATTCTTCGGAGTTTTGCTTCGGAACATGCCAGTAAGTATACACACGAGGCCTAATGATCCGCATGCGCAACTAGACGTTATTTAGGCGCTTGTGCCAAAATTCGTGCCGCAAACCTCAAAAACGGGAAGCTCAAAGCTGAGGCAGAAGGTATGATGTACCCTATGGAGAACCCGCGACATAACTTGATGAAAATGTTAGACAAAAAGAATGGCAAGAAGCGTAAAGCTTCTCCAACACCTGAGGATCCGTCCGAGCCTCTGAAGAAGAAGCCCAAGCCACAGCCCAAGGTCACTAAAGGCCGCGTTAAAGGGCCAATAGATTATGATAAGCAATGTGGCGTCATCAACGACAAAAACCTTCCATGCTCACGGTCGTTGACATGCAAATCTCATTCAATGGGTGCCAAACGAGCTGTACAAGGCCGTTCACGCGCCTACGACGAACTTCTCTTGGAGTGGAACCGTGCTAACAACCCCAATTTTGTCGAACCTGTCAAACGGGAGACCAAAGCGGAAAAGAAAGAAAAACGGGAGAGAGAGAAGTTGGAGAAGAAAAGGCTAGAGGCCGAAGCTGCAGCTGCTCGAGGTATCGACGTTACAGCTACATCTTCCCATAAGAAGAACGCCACTGGGACTGCAAAGAAATTCGGGAAGAAGGCTGCTGCTGCTGCGGCCGTTCGAATGGCTGTGGAACAGGGCGATGATGTCTCTGATGACCTCGCTGAGATAGACTCCGAGGCGGAGCTTGATGACCTCGTTAAGGTCGTCAACCATTCCATCGAGAGTGGGGCGATGGCTGTCCCTTTGGCTGTCCCTTACGATGCTGGTAGCTGGTTTGTTCAGCGTCGGGAACGAGCTAGAGTATGTCGAGATCTTCTGTTTGGTGCTCTGACAGGAGGCACTGGCAATGGTGTTCCTGGCGCAATAGGTGCTCTGAACATGGTCCGGAGTACAAGTATAGGGCATCCAACGATGCATCGATGATGTTGTATTATTTCTGATTTCCGCTTGTATCTCTAGTGACACATCTAATTGATATCCATGTAATCATTGCGGCCCTAAGTAGACGCGAATAACCAGAAGTACACCCTGAAGCCCAAAGAAAATGAGATAGTAGACATGAAGAACAAGGAAAAGCCATAAGCTGTCGTGTAAGTCTAGTGCCTCTGAACCATGCACAATGAAAGCAGAGTATTAATACATGGGATATGGGGGGAAACAACCCTCTAGGAAAAAAGTATAAACGCCTGGGAAGGACAGGATTAGGAACGAGGGAGGCGACCCCATGAAACCCAGCAAAGATGAACGCACGGAATCGAATATATGATCAAATATTGGAAACCGCCCCGACTGCCTTGGTCCATTCCGACCGCGTAACGAGACCGTTATGTTCGGCCGCTTCAAGGACCGCGATGATCCACTCTTGGCAGTGAGTCTTTCCATTAGGCCCCTGAAATGGGATTTCGGAAGCAATCTTCTCCAGCCGCTTACGGTCTGCGAGAGTCATTCTTGTAATTTCGACCGCTTTTGTGCAATCTTCTGCAGTTTTTGTTATCGGGCCCCAGTTCATGGATTCGTGGATAGTCATGTTACGGACGATATAGATCTCCCGCTGAACTGGAGGCCCCGTGCTACTTCTGCCGACCTTCCACGCCAATTTCCAGTGACTTTCTCTAGGTGAGAATGGGGAATACTGGGTGGCGATCAACATAACTGGAAGCACAGCATCAGGATCCCGAAAGAGGTGATCGATGTCCACAGGCCGGCGCATCGAGTAAGTCGCTCTTCCAGTGTTTGTCGGATACATATCTCCGGTTGTGGCCATACTAGGCTACCACGCGGTCGGGATTCAACGGATAATGGATGAGATTTGGAAACAAATGGCTCGGGTTCCCGCCAGGAGCGAATGAAAGCGGTGGAAAACCCTAGCGTAGACAGCTGAGTGGCAGGATAGATGATTATGGTATTGGAGCAACGTTGGCTTGAAGGGTGACTGAGGGAAGAACACGTTCAGCACTTGTGATGCCTTATTGCATCAGTTTATGGGACTATTCCTTTCGCAACCACGTTATAAAACGTACGATCAATGTATTCCCGATCATGTTGATACAAACACTTATCCAAGCCAGGTTCGTTAACGCGTGTTCTCCACTCTCCACCTAATCATTCCCACAGCATCATTTACTAAATAAGTTATCGCAGATCATCTGCTGGAATTACTCCGGAATGTGTTGATGGGTAGAACATCGCTTAAACGAACAGTTCTACTATCAAGACCCTCGTCACTGATATCCCGACCGCCAGAGTGCCCGCGCCTGAGCTCTAGCCATGACATAGGGTACAGATGCAGACACTTTCAAGTAATGAGCAGGATTTCGAACCCAGAGAGCCTTCGTTAGATCCGTAGTAGTTCTTCTTGATCGCGGACGGTATCTCAGCATGCAGTCGACCACCGTTTGCATTTCATCAGGTATGCAACTCTTCTCCTTTGGAGAACAAATACGTTTGGGTTGCATCAGGTCGGCCGGATTGAGCTTCCGGTTCTTGACTTGGGGGTAACGCATTGGTTCAGGTCGTTCTCCTGTGTAAACCTGTGTCGAAGATTCATGTCAGTTCAGGAATCATATGATAAGAAAAGGCAATCGCTTACATGTATAACAAGGCAGCCAAACGCAAATAAATCACTTTCCTTCCTAAACTCGCCGTAGTATTCTCTCCATCCATCATCTAGAGATTCACGCATTACTTTAGGGTTGTGCAACTCTGGCGCCAACCAAGGTTCCTGCAGGAGGCGTTCTCTTGTGGGCGCCCGTAAGGGGGAGAAGTCTCCAAAGTATAGCAGTCCATCTGGTTTAACAAAAACATTGTCCTACACAAGAGTGTTAGGGTATGTAGATGAGAGTGGCGAAGAGAGCTTACTCCTTGAATGTCACCATGAACGAAATCGTGGTCATGTAGCCAATCAAGCCCAGTCATGAGATTGCGTAACTGTCATCAGCATTATGTTAAGACCAGAGTTTGTCGAAGAGAAGGCATTAACATGACACCTACAAGGACAAACCGATCGCATTTAGGGTTCCTAGCAACATATTCTATTACAGTACCACAGTGTTGTTCAGTAGAAATAGTAAGCTGAGATTCAGCCGAGCTGATGTGTAAGGTTCGAAATTGCATCAGACAAGCTCGAGCTTCACGCTGATTATGGATCCAGAGCTTCAATCTCTAGCCAGCAAGTAAAGATAAAATTAGCACAGGCCGGTGATCTCGCATGCAAAGGACTTCTTACTTCTACATAGAAGCTTGGTCTGACGGAGCTGCCAGAAGAGAAAGATACGCGGACAGTATGAACTTGGCCCTTGTTCGTCTTATTGGGCTACATGTTTGTTAGAAGGAAATGATATTTTTGGGGCTAAGCTCACCTCAATCGTCGGGGTAGTGGAGTCTTCTACGAGGGAGAAGGTCTGGCCAATCTGTATCTCTCTGATAGTCTCGGCCAAGTACTCGAATGTGTTATGTGAAGAGCGGGGCATGGTAAATTAGAAGGAAGGAGGGAGCAGATTGAGAAAGCAAGTGAGTGAGGTTCCAGCAGCTTTATAACAGTTTCTTGCGTGGCGGTTTGGTATAGCAAGCCTGGGCGATTCAACAGCCGAGGAATTTATTGTCCCGCCACAGCAAAAAGAAACAATCGAACGAGTGTCTGACACCGTGGGCCACAAAAAACACAGCATAATCAGCCAAGAGTACGCCCACATATCGTCTCGGCAGGAGTTGAAGGGCTAGATTAGTCAGGAGTCGGTCGAGTGGATTTGCTGTGCCGGAATTAGAGGAAGCTTTCGCCAAGGCTTTGAAAGTGGCAGTCATCGGTCAAGTGGCAATGGCGGTGATGTCAGGGGCGTGGGAAAACAAGATCAGCCACGTCCAGAGTAGCAGCATCAAAGCCTTTCCAAGCCTATTCTGTCATGATGCGCTCTCCGTTGTTGGCTGTTGTGCTGGCCATTGCAGTTACAGCCAATGCTCTCCACTTCTATCTCGATGCAAATCAAAAGCGCTGTTTCATAGAGGAGCTTCCGACGGATACCGTTGTTGAAGGTATACTTGTTCTCTCGGGCTGAGTCTCGAAACTGGAAGGCTGACGGTTATTGTAGGAAAATACCGTGCTTTGGAGTGGTCTGAGCAACAGCAGCTGTACACTGAGAATTCAGAGCTTGGAATAGTTGTCGAGGTGCAGGTGCGTCGGGTCCTTAATTAACCCGACACGTTCCTTACGCTGTTATTTTGCTTTCAGGAGGAACCTTCAGGCCATATGGTTGTGAAGTCAACTGGACCAAGTGACGGCCGCTTTACTTTTACCTCTCATGAAGCTGGCGATCACTCCATCTGTCTATCTACCAACTATACGTCTTGGTTCAGCCACACCCACATTCGCCTCAATCTTGACATTGTAGTTGGCTCTACGAGACCTAATGCTGAGCACGACCGTTCACATGTTTCTGAGCTCGCGAATAAACTTCGTGACCTCAATCGAAAACTAGAAGACGTCCGACGTGAACAGCAGTATCAACGAGAACGTGAGGCTGACTATCGGAACCTCAGTGAGGCCACAAATGCGAGGGCAGTGTGGTATAGTATTGCTCAGATAGCTGTTTTACTTGCTACTTGTGCGTGGCAACTCCGGCATCTGAAGGTGAGTATCCGCTGGCAAAATAGGCTGTTCTTGGCATCTAATATGTTATATAGCGCTTTTTCGAGGATAGGAAGATGCGATGACACCATACCACGACTATTTCACTGCTTAATTGTGTATTCTTCCTTGGCTAATATACGTTGTCTATGCACGTCACTACTCGTTGAACCTGAGTAGTACCTTTTTGCCATACCGACCTGCCCCAAGCTTCTGGAATACCTCCCTGATTCTGGTGGTTGCTTCGCTGTCGCTCACTTGTCCATCAATTGAAACGACCTCATGGTCTGGTGCTGCGAACTATTAGAATGCTCAGTCAGCACTTTTTGAAAAACCTCTGGCAGTTCCTGACCTTGCCCTCCTTCATCAAGTGTGTCAAGGATGCTAAGAGTTGTTCTCTTTCAGCTATAGAATGGTCGAGGTACCATCGGCTTTGCCAAAAGCCATGGGCGGTGAGATTTTTGAATATGAAAGCCGAGGTTGGTAAAGAGAGGGGTTGCTTGGACATGGCACCATAGGAAACGAGGTGACCGTCTTTGCCGATGTACCTCAGCATGGCGGTGGTTTCCTTTCCACCTGGGAGCCCCAGTTAACTCTGGGTTAATGTGGATCCATACCAAGATGACTTACCGACGCAGTTTAATGCCAAGCGAATCTCCTGGTAGTACTTGGTCAGCTACATTTCGGAGCCTCACTTCATCTCACTTCACCTTTCCACCAAGCCAACCCTTGACTGTATCACGGAGACTTTTGTCATTTAAATCATCGTATGTGAGCACTTGGGTCGCGCCGAGATTCTGAAGCTGTTCCTTGAGTTGCGAAATGTCTTCTCTAAACAGCAATAAGAATTGAGGCAACGAAGAGAAGTCATGGAACGCACCGGCTCCGCACGAAGTTCAGCGTTTTGATTCCTCTCGTGGCAGCAATCTGGATAACCGCTTGTCCCACCTTGTCGGACGAAAAATTTCAGACACGCGTCATCGACAATATATATAAAAACACGCGAACCGCGCTATTGGCACCGTTCTGCATCACCCAATCCCCTTCTTTCAATTCCACGTAATCAGTAAGCATGTTATACGCTGTGGGAGGGTTGACCTAGAACGTGCGTAAGAAAAGACCATGTACACGAGGGTGTATGGTTGAGGTTGCCTCACAGTAATAGTCGCAGCATGGGCCTCTGAAAGTCCTTCATGGTCTGCAATGCGTACTACGTCCCGAACGTTGACATTTTGACTGGTTGACCAGGTTCCAGCCTGCTGTTTAACCATTACAACCCAATCGCCGACATTCAAGCCATCCACGTTTTCCCCAATAGAAGTTATCTGCGCAAGGCCTTCGTTTCCACCAATGAAAACAGGTTCATCTTTGCTCCCTCTACCCGATCCCGTTAGACTACTAGTCAGAGTTGGTTTGGAGGGATAAACACCCTCAATGACGTTGATGTCCGCAGGATTTATAGGAGAAAGCAGGAAACGAATGTTGACTGTCCCAGAGGTGGGAGCCGGAAGCGAAGAATAGCTAAGAACACTCAGGACCTCGGATGGGTTTCCATTCTGAGAGTACACGACGGCTCTGTTGACTCTATTGACAAAAGAGGTCGAGAACAAACGAGGTTTTGACGCGAAAACGTGAGCAACGCGAATGCCGGCGGGACGCGATCGGAGTAAAAGGGAAAGCATGCTTAATTTGATGATGTCATTGCTACAAATGCTAAAATACAAACAATGCGTTCTCTGCTACAAGATTGTCCGAGTTACACGCAAATACAAATATTCGTGATCCAAAGTTCTTGCTTTTCTCTTGCACTTTCTTCGCAACGCTCGTCGCTATCGCCTTATCTTGTGAGTGGACGAAGACAAAAGCCTGTTTGAGGGCCATCAGCCCGTTAGCTGCCCCACATGCAATCAATAGTGATTCCAATGAATGCACACGCCGCTCCTTGGCAATTACACTCTTCCAACGCGAGCAGTTCTCGCACTTATTACCTCCGTCCGATTTCATGAAACATGAAACAGTTATGTCAGTCTGCACCGGGTGATTATTGATATCAACTTCCGAAGCCGAACGAGCTCTATGAATAGCGAATTCTTGATTCCCGTCACTACGGTGTGGGTTAACCCGCGTATTGCTGTCACTCTGCTGTTCAATTTTCGTGGTCAAGCTAGCCTTCTGGGGTATATGAGCGAGCTTTCGGCGTTTGGAAGGCCCCCTTGAACCCCGTGAGGTCCCCTCAAGGTCAGCTAGGTGTTCCCGGATGTTCCTGGCTCGTTCCTGCCGCCTTGATTGGATGGTTGGTGAAGTCGGTTTCCCAAAAAGAACTTTGCACCAGTCATCAATGTCTTTGGACTGTCGGTCTAATCCAATACAGTTTCGAGCAAGTTTATCGAGGGTATCCATATCCAAGGAATCCGTCCATGGGCGCTCTTGTCTTGCGTGCACCTTCCTGATCCTTGGAAATCTAGGTTCGTAATTCTGCAGAAGTCAGAGGAGCGGTTCAAGCCACCGAACTTGGGGACATACATTACTTTCACGTGCTTTGGTAAATCCAGCGGCCAGCAGTTCGGCTAGGAAGGGTATGCGTATGATAACCTGTGGCGCAGCCTTCAGGTGTGGAGATATCGTGAAAGCGAAGGGTAAGTCGTGATAAGCCTAAGGTACACAACAACGTGGTAAGCCAAGAGTTCGTCTTCAAAAATAAAATGCTAGCTCACTTCCTCGGCCGCCGGAAAGGCTATGTTTTCGCTATTCCGTATTCTAAAATTTAGGTCTTCAAGCGCCTTGCGATCCAGCCCATAAGCTACCGTAAAGTACACCAGAATATGGGGTTTTGTGTTTGGCTAATCGTGGCGCTCCGCGTCAGTCGTGTGAAGGCACAGATAGATATTAAAACATGCTTACATTCGTTCGTATATCCCTCGTATTGGTTATCGCCCCTACCCAGAAGGTCGTGTATACGTTGGGAGTGACTAAAACCAAGATTTGTGGGTGGCGTAGAAGACCTCGATGAGTTCCCCCTGGTTTCAGTGCGATTCATCCAAACCACTCACCCCGCAGTTCGCGAGCACGGTCACGATCCCACCCAGCCGCCACAATCACAAGGTCAACTCCATCCCCAAGACCTGGGATGTAATCTTGTTTGAGTTTGACCCAGGGAAGCCTGAATTCATTATACTCTGACTCTTCAGCCTTCAAAACGACGCCTTCTTGGTGGCTTGCCACCTGGTCAGCAAAGACGTGCTGGAGCTCTGTGACAGGGTCTGGTCCAGTCATGTCAATTTTGTGGCGTTCGGAGAACATAGCCTTGGAATATATAGGTTGAATCAGCTTTTCGAGAAGTTGCCTACGGGTCGAGTATGCTTGAAATATCAATGGATCGTCATCGAGAGCTAGAACGTCGAAGAACACAAGGGCCAGATGTCGACCGTCATCTTCATCTTCATCTTCTGCGGCCTTGTAAGTTCGCTTAGCCCCTCTTCTTGCACGAGCACCAGCGCCAGTTTGATTCACGAGACCATCGATCCGCCAAAATTCTGTCATCGGCACAAACCTGAATCAAAATGAATTTGTCAAAAATATAACGAAACTTGATTCGTACCGTCAATACGGTCCCTGTGCCATGCGACCATCTCGGCATCGAGAATGACATTTCTCTTGACTAGAGACCGGACCTGATTCACCGCAGTGTTTCCAAATCCGAGTGCTTCACGTATGATACCATGTACACCCAATCGATCCATTGTAGAGTTATTCTTACTCTTACTAAAAATCGTAATCTGTGGAACACCGTCGTCAAGTACCTGAACGTGAATCTGCGCACGCTCTCCATCATACTTGGTTTCAGCCCAGACTGTTGCTGATCCTTGAAAAAGTGATAACGCTTTGTCACAACCAGTGCCTTTAACGGACTTTGGAAGCTGTCGTAAAAGAGTAAGGATAAGAATAGCGTTCTCGTGGGTCAGGACATCATGCATAAATGGAGAAATCAGTTAATTATAAACCAGGACAGAAGCTATCCGGGGGTAAAATAAATAGAGGAAGACGCCACCACCCACCTGTATCATTGAACCTATGTTTGGCTTGAGAGAAGGCCTGATATGGTTAGGCAGTTCATATGCCATACAAGCTTCGTCCAAACTTGCTTTAACTCGATAAAGCCTCTGCATATAACGGCTTGGGTCCCAGGCCATTATGACGTGTTGAACTTGAAGCATCTTGACGGCGTTTGTGTTGTAGTCGAGAAGAGAGACGGAACATGTAACTTCTGGAGAGGGATAGAGAATAGGTTGGAGGTCTTTTAGGATGATATGAGTCATGAAGCCTGCTTCGAGTGGTGGAAGGTGTCGAAAGAGTGATTTGAGGATGTCACCTCGCTTGCGGTGAGGTGGTGGGTATTTACTGCGTATGGAGGAGTCAGAGTAGGAGGATGTAGCGGCGAGTTCACTTAGGAGCTCGTCCACTTGGGCGATGCTAAAATGACTCGTCATTTCATCCCGGTTCTGGTCAAGGCCTGAGTTTGGAGTCTAGAATGAGAGCATATATGCGTATTTTACCGCAAATTTAGGTCGAAGCAAGCGCATAACTTCGGTTCCTAAGCACCCAGAGGCATCCTCAGAGTCCCATTTGTCCAAATCTTTCCGAGAAGCCCCGAGTATGTCGGACAAGTACCCTGTGAGTCTCTTCTCTTGAATCTCGTACTTGCGTTTGTTATCTTCTTCTGGGAACAAGAGACGAAAACAAATAGCGGTCGTCCCAGGAGGCAAGGGAGAGAACTTCTCCCTCAGCGCCTTGAGCCAGCGGTTAAAGATGTCTAGTGCAGGGTAAGAGTCTCGCGTCTCATTCCTCGGATGGCTCTGCCTGTAAGCCGTAGACCGAGGTTTAATGTTCGAAATCTCGCGAAGCAGAGAACAGAAGCTAGGTAGGCCATCTCAGCGTAGTCCTTCCGACGATTCAAAAGACTTACAAGGCGAAGGGGACACCTTCGACTTGACTTGACATGCAGTTGTATGGTGGTGTGTGAGCGCTGGAGGGAGAAAGCGCGGCGCGTTCTAGTTAAACGGTCAGATGACATGTGACGGTCGCGAACCGGCGTGATCGAATGGCCGTCACTTTGGCTGTGTCAAATGGATTGCATCACTCTTGCTCAATAGCTCCTACAGTTTCTGACAGGCTTTCTGATGCAGATGATAGTGATGCGCTTTTCGTGCCTTGGCACCCAAGAGAAGAGATTTAATGATATTAGCACGTTTCCCGTTGATAGTGTTCAAGGGTATTTATCCATACACTGCCACTCGATGTGGCTAAAGACGAAAGATTATAATAAACTAGATAATACCTATAGCGAGCAGGTGGAGAAACGATAAGCCCGAAATAAAAGTGGGAAAACAGAAAGGAGTGAAGAGGTCAACACCAGGCGTAGCAGTGGGGCCCAATGGGAAAAATATGACACAGAGGGAAGGAAAGAAGCGAGAACCCCGATGCAGGAGATCCAGATGGTATTGCAGTGAGAGGGTTGAGATACAGAGGTATATCAGAGAAGGAGAGTGGAAAATTGTGCGCTGCCAGAAAATCGAACAGACAAGTGCATGAATCAGAAAGAGAAAAGGGGAATAGGACGTGCCGGGGTCGTTCCCTGGGCGTAAATCGTAAAGAGCATCCAAGAGGCATAGAACCTGATGTAACTGATGAGAGATACCCACGTAGATAAGGGAACGAGATGCATACCAGAAAGACTATGAGTATTCCTTTTCATTTATGACTTCTCGTTGGAGATCAACATCTCCGTTATGGCTATATTCAAGAGAGTTGCTGTTAATCCGGATGCTGTGATCACCTCTCAGGCCGTCTGCAGGGGTTGCCGGTCTAGACGATGCCAAACCAGACGACGTTCCCGTTGCTTGTGAAATAAGCTGCTGGTTGTGAGGGTAATATGACCGTCGTTGCATCTTCTTGAAGTCGTAGCTGGTGAACCTGTCGGAAAACGTGAGAGGGGAGTATGTCAGGAGGGCGGAGGGGACGAACTGCTCCTCCATTTGCCTCATCTCTGCACTCAAGTTGTCCTGGTTAGCCTTGCGAGCCTTCGCCTTGAGGGGGTTGTCCTCCAGAAGAAGCTCCTCAAGTTCGTGTGAAGCGTCAAAGTTGGCCTTCTTGGTCTATAATAGAGTTAGGCTCGAATGCCACCAGACGAGAAGGCGAAGAACTTGCATCAGGGACGAATGGTGAAATTTGCTCCTTCGATTCCAACGTCTCCCAGTCGATAGTCTGGAACCATGGCAGCCGCTGGAACTCTTGGAAACCTTCGCCGTTGCCTTTACAGCCAATACGCCTGCTAACGTCCCTGTCGAGAAGCTATTCAAATTGTGAGAAAGGGCTCATACAAAGGTTCATTAAGGACTAACCCCTTTGAGAACCTGCATACCCTGGCGGGTGCACTTCTTATCAGCATCTTCGGGCCACTTGAGTGGATCCTTGGTTATGCTGTATGTTAGATCATTATTCGACCGTCCCCGGAAAGGCCGGCGGCCGAAAATCAATTCATAGGCACAGATACCAAGGGACCACCAATCGATCTGGTATGAATAACCACGTTTCACAAGGATTCTGGAACGAATATTGCAGTTGAGTGGGTGTTACGGCATGGAGTGGGTACTTACTCGGGAGCCATGTAGGCCATGGACCCTGCCACGCCTGTGAGCTTGCGTTCACTAAAGTGGACTGCAATGTTGAAGTCAGTCAAATGGGCGTTGCCCTTCTCGTCGAGCAGGATGTTGTCGGGCTTGATGTCCCTGAGTTTGCGAGATCAGACAAGGCGAATGGCGGAATGGGAATAAGAAATGTCCATAAGAGGCAAGGATACTAACCGATGCATGATTCCCATGTCGTGAATGAATGAGAGGGCAGAGGCCAGCTGGGCGACGTAAAAGCGCACGACATTCTCCTCCATGGAACCGAGGCGCTCGAGATGGACTGGGGAAAAGTGAGTGAGGGGTGGATGATGGGAGGGAGGGGTAGACGCACAGCGCAAATCACCACCCAGCATCAGATCCAGTACGAAAAAGCAGTTCTCGTCGTCCTGGAAAGCATAGCGCAAGTTGACAACGAAGGGATGATCGATCTGGGGAAGGTCAGGAGGTGGCGAGAAAGGCTGAGAAGTTACACACCTCTTCGAGAAGACGGCGTTCTTGGATGATATTAGGGACAGCCTTCATTTTAACGCATTTTGACTTGTTGATGTACTTGAGGGCATAGAGCTGGCGAGTCTGCTTGTGCTGGACGACGCGGACCTAGGGGACGGTCAGGGGGACTCGCGGGTGGGGGAGGGGTGGTGATAGACCTTTCCGAAGGCGCCCTTGCCTACACAGCGGAGAAGGATAAAGTGGAAAAGAGTAACTTCGCCATCAAAGTCAATGGGCTAGAAAAGAAAGAGGTGAGGTGCGGCCTGGGATAGGGATAAGGAATGGAGAGGCACCTGTGGTCTGCAGCAGACGGCGCCCATGGCAGCGTAACTGGATCGTGGAGGAGGCGGAGAGACAGACCGACGGCGGAGAGCAGGCCTGCTGGAGGCGAGTGTGGGGAGGGAGTTGGTGGGAGAAGAGAGATGGAAACGGACACACAGCGAGAGCACTTGATTATGTAATTCGGTCTTTTTTTGATTTCAAAATGTATTTCTGACATGGCCCTCTGCCGCCTCGCCATGGCTGCCCACCAAGACTTTGCGCGCCCCCTCGTCCTCTCGGGGCCCTCGGGCGTCGGCAAGAGCACGCTCCTCGCCAGGCTCTTTGCCAAATACCCGGACAGCTTTGGCTTCAGCGTCTCCCGTGCGTCCATTGGTCATTGGCGTGCCTGACCGCCAAACACTCATCTCCTTCAGACACCACCCGCCCACCACGGCCAGGCGAGGTCGACGGCACCCACTACCACTTTGTCTCCCACGACGACTTCAAAGGTCTCATTGCCGACGGCGCGTTCATCGAGCATGCAGAGTTCTCAGGAAACTTCTATGGCACTAGCTTCGCCACGGTTCGTGGGATCCAGGCGCAGGGCAAGCGCTGTATTCTCGACATCGAAGCCCAGGTAGGCCCCGCATCTCCCGCGTGACTTTGTGCTGCTACACTGTGCTCCAGGGCGTCCGCCAGATAAAAAATACCACCCTCGACCCCGTATACCTCTTCATCTCCCCGCCAGACCTCGCG
>JANIEX010000694.1:0-22528 GCA_027627405.1 Leucocoprinus birnbaumii
TAAAGAACGCCGCATCTATGCTATCACTCCGGCTGAAGAGGAAAAACTCATCGGCATCCAAAGGCAGCCAATCAACACTCCTCCCGCCCTCCCCATCCACGACCACTCTTCGCACAATAAAGTCTGTCCAAACCCTCCGGCCCCCCCCACTTGCCACCCCAGCTCCTGAAACCTGCTACGTCACTGGCATCCCTACTACGCCTGAAGAACGATATCTCTGGCTCACATCGATCCTAAAAAACGAGAGAGCCAGCAAATGGATAAGAGAAAATATCCAGGTAGCACAGGTACTCGTAGACTATGAGACGGTAGGCCCCACCGATTGGGATGCACTCAACCGGAATGTAAGGCGATTCTGATTCACATGGCTCCTGACAACACAAGACCCGCACGAAATCCAATGGAGTGGAGTCGAGCTGATGCATGATAAGGCGGCATGGAGAAGGAATGGCGAACTTAGGGTGATGCAGAGATTCCGTTACCCCGATTATGCAGAGACAGACAAAGAGAAGAAGTATTGGAAGGGCATCACTCTGCGAGGGAGTAAACGAGGACTCGAGTACACACAGGTGAAGCGGTTCAAATCTACGCCGGAGGGATACAGATGGGTGGTGAGAAAAGAGTGGTGGCATGAGAGATGGACTGATAGAATCGGCATGGAGGACAAGAATGTCAAAGTTGTTGAAAGGTGGAACGAAGTCAATGGCATGCCATGGCCAAACAAGGAGGACAAAGGACTTGAGGTCAATGGGGAAACAATATGGGTATCGATGGAAGATCTCGAAAGGATCTTTGTTCTATGGCATGCCATGTACCGAGATGCCCACACGGAGGAGTAGAATAACGCACATGTACTATTATCGATGAAGAGAATGCACTGGCCCCCCAAAAAAGTCGGATGAGCCCAAAATAAGTGAATCAAAAGTGATAAAATAAAAGTCAGAAAATAGCAAAAAAGAAAACTAAACCCCAAATTTAACCAACCAAAACCAATATGGAAAACACAATCATTAATAACACCAGAAGCGCTGGCTGTCCTGAGGCAAGAGAAGCCCGGGACAGTAACATTGGGATGAGGGCGCCATCTGCTGTCCCAAGCTTGGGGAGGGACAGTCTAAACACCTGCGCAAGCAGCGAGCACCAAAACACCTCAAGTCTGGAGCTGACGGGCTCTAGGCTCCAGATACCGACCACAAGAGCCCCTTGGGAGTTGGTAACTGCAGGTACTGCCGCTCCTACAGTACAACAAGTATACACAGAAAGGCCCCAAACCAATCAGACAAGAACCAGCCAAAATGGAAAAGAAGCATATGAGAAATCCAGGAAGGTTGGAATAAAACTGGCATCTATGAACGTCAGGGGAAAGAGATACCAAAACAAAGTGTCCAAATACAAAGACCTAATGACCCTCATAAGAAAAAACAACATCCTGATAATGGCAGTCCAGGAAACCAAACTCAGAGAAGATGAGGAGATAACACTCATGAACGAGAACCCAAAGCTTACAATAATCAGTAACTACCATGACTCAAGAGCTGGAGTTGCTTTCTTAATAAACAAAGAAATACTGGGAGATGACGACACAGAACTAACCTATACACATGACATATTGGAAAAAGGCCGAATATCAAGACTAAGAATAACATGGAATGACTACCACATAGACCTGGTAAATATCTACGCACCAGACAACAACTCGGACAGGCTCTCCTTCTATGAACAGACAAAAGACAAATTAAGCAATATCACAGACTGGACTGACCCTATAATCCTAGGAGACTTCAACTTTGTAATGGAAGGAATAGACAGGCTACCACACAGAACTGATGATAAAAGGATTGTGAACATGTGGAGGAAGATAATGAATAAAATGAACATGAAAGATGGATGGAGAGAAACCCACAATGGAATAAAAGACTACACGTTTGCAAGAGACAATAGTGCATCAAGGATAGACAGAATATATGCACACCAGGACTTATTCCCATTTACGTATGAATGGGAGATGACAGAAGGAGCAGCCATATCAGACCACAGAATCATAACAGTGAGCATCATGAAGAGAGGACTACCCTTCATAGATAAGGGCCTCTGGAAATTAGACCAAGACACAATTGAATGGGATCAATTCCATAAGGAAGTCAGGAAGATACTGATAAAGGTGGAAAACCTCATAGAACATGGCCAAAAAGGGAAACTGGAGGCTTGGATGAAAGCTAAAAGGCTGATAAGGAAGGCAGGCCAATGAGCGTCAACAGAAAGGAGGAGACAGATGGTAAACCAAAAGATGAAAATGAAAAAGGAGCTAAAAGACATTTTAGCACAAGAGCAAGAGGACCTAGAAAAGGAAGGTGAAAGGATGAGAGTATGCACCATACTAGAAGAGCTAGAGATACTTGAAAAGGATAGAATAGAGAGCACACAGCTATCCGCAAAAGCACGATGGATTGAAGAGGGGGAAAAAGGCACAAAGTACTTCTTCAGTATTGGTGACACAAAACCAGGCCCACAAATAATCACAGCATTAAAGAACAAGAATGGAAACATGGTATACACGACAAGAGAAATGAGCAACATAGCATCTGACCACCACCAAAAACTCCAAACCCAGCCTGTGAGAACAGAAAATGACTTTGAACATATAGACAACTTCCTGAGCAAGATAGACAGAACACTTAATGTAGAAGAAGCTACACATATTGGAGCCAAAACTGAAAGAAACGAAGTCATAACAGCACTGGGAAAATCCGAAAACGGCAAAGCGGCAGGAGTTGATGGGATACCATATGAGTTCTATAAATTCTGGAACAAAAAATACAAAGAATATAGCAATGAAAAAGAAACCGGAAAGAGGAAGACAGTGTACCCAGATATAATGACAATGTTAACAGAAGTATACAATGAAGTTGAGGAAAAAGGCACAAGCAGCTCAAATTTCATCCTGGGAACAATGCATTTACTGTATAAAAAGAAGGATAAGACCCTGATAGAGAACTACAGACCAATTACCCTAACAAACACAGACTACAAGCTATTCACAAAAACAATAGCTGACAAACTCGGTAAACTAGCCCCAAAAATAGTCCACCTGAACCAAGCAGGCTTCATCCCAAATAGAGGCCTTTATGACCACACACGACTGACACAAGCTATGATAGATCACTGTGAGATAGATAACAAAAATGGATACATAGTGGCACTAGACCAAGAGAAAGCATATGACAAAATTGCCCACGACTACTTATGGAAAGTATTGGAAAAATTTGGATTCCCAGATGAGTTCATCTTCAAAATAAAGCAACTGTACAAAAATGCTGAGACAATTGTCATGGTCAATGGGTTACTACCGAAAGCAATAAAGGTTGAAAGGGGAGTCCGACAAGGTTGCCCCATGTCGTGCCTACTATATGACATAGCAATAGAACCTCTGGCTATAGCAATCCATAAATCAGACCTGAAAGGCTTCAGAGTTAAGGGGGTAAATGAAAGGATATTACTATCAATGTTTGCAGATGACACCCTGACATACATGAGTGAAGAGGATAGCATGGAAACTCTAGACAAGGAAATCAAGGACTTCTGTAGGGCCTCAACCGCAAAATTTGATGTAGAAAAGACTGAGATACTACCGATGGGATCAAAAGAGTACAGAACAAAAGTGGCAAGAGATAGAGAGGTAAACAATCTACCTGGAGTAAAGATCAGTGAAGACATCAGAATTATTAGAGATGGTGAAGCCCTGAGAACACTAGGAGCATGGGTAGGAAATGGACACACTACACACCCTCAATGGGAAAAGATCCTTAAAAAGCAAAGCAACATAATGAGCAGATGGAGGAAATTCAATCTCACATGGAGAGGAAAAGAACTAATATTGAAGGCACTTTTCCAATCTAGAGCCTTGTTGCTAGCTGCAGTTAACAGAATGCCAAAAGATATCCAAAAAGTCATGGAAGACCAAATGAAAGCTTTTGTATGGGATGATAAGAAAGCAACAATGAAGTGGGAGCATGCGACACAGAACAAAAGGAGGACTAGGAATGCCGGACATCAGAGCGAGAGTGGAGGCAATTCAAATAATGTGGCTCAAAAGTTACTTACTCCCCGAATCAGAAAGACCTATTTGGGCATATGTAACTGACTCAATAATTCACCTAACAATGCCCAAGAGCCCCAAGATCCGTGAAGCAAACAAAATCTCCTGGATTTTCCAAAACTGGCACAAAAACCAGGCAAACATGTCAAAACTGCCTAAGGCCATCAAACAGATGCTACAAACTGGAAGGAAATACAATGTTGGTTATGACGCATTACAAATGAGCAAGGAAATAAAAGGAAGACTTCCATTATGGTACCATATAGGGATAAAGGGGCGATATGCATGGACCAAGAAAGCAGCAAAATGTCTAAGAGAAAAACACCATATCAAGACAGTAGGAGAACTCCTCAACTTTGCTGACAATGTGAGAGTGAAAGGGAAACACCAAGGCTGCAAAAAGATGGCAGAAACTATATTAAAGAAACTACCAGAAAAGATGGACCCTAGACAAGAAGCAAAAAATGATGACTATGACTTCACGCCTAGATGAAAGAAAAGATATGAAGAGGCAGACCCATGTGAAGGTCCAGTCCCGATAGATCCCAGAACAATTGAAATGCCGACCCCCGAAAAATCAATAAGGATATTTGGCCAAAGTAAGAGGACCAAAGCGAGAAATGTCACAGAGCATAGATTAATGAGGACATGAGGACACCAGTGAAAAGAAACAAGGTTGAAAACGAATCAACAGATACTATTTTTATCCAATGCACCCTTGTAAAACAGGAACAGCAAAGCATGTGGCGAATTTTAGCAATAAAGAAAGAAGACATAACAAGCAGAACAATTGAATGCAAAGACATTCCGATAACAATGTCAAAGTACAATGCAGAGATAACCACAATGACAGAAGCTATGAACTTTCCAGGAAACATATTGATCAAAACATGCTTTGTAGGGTCTGCCAAAGCAGTAATAGCTAAAATGGAACAGTGGGAAGACGAAGGCTACCACAACAGGGACGATGCAGAAACACTAAAATCATTTGCATACAAACTACAAAGCCATGTGGGAAGAGTTGAGATAGAGGTAACAAAGGATCAAGAGGACATAGCATGCTTGGACGAGGTTAAAAGGAAGTTCAAAGACAACAAAGTAACTGGCAATGAATGGAGGAAAGAGGAGATACCAAAACATTACCAATTGGAAGGTGCTAGGATTACAAAAATGACACAAAAGATAGCATACAACCTGATTCTTAAAGACAAGAAGATAACTCCTGGATATGAAACCACGAGAAGAAACTTAGCAAGAGCCATAAAAGAGCAGGAAAGCCTACACAAGAACATTGTAATGGAGATGCAAATATGGGAGGGACTAAAGGACAACACAATACCAATGAGGACAAAGGACTTCCTATGGAAAGCACTACATGAAAGACACAAAGTAGGAAACTGGTTTGCAAGAATACCAAACTGGGAAGACAAAAAACTCTGCATATGTGGAGAAACAGAGACAATGGAACATATCCTAACCAAATGCAAAGAAAACTCAAAATGGGAACTGTGGGAAGAAGCACAGGAACTATGGAGGAAAACAACCCCAGACTTTCCATGGATGAAGCCAACATATGGAACCATACTGTCGCTAGGAGCAACAATATTAGTGTGCAACAACCAACAAGCACCGGTAACAACGGGAGACAAATACAAAGAAACAGTAGCTATAACGATATGGGCAATATGGCTCAATAGAAACCGAAGAATTTTCAACTAAGAACCTCCAGGAACACAAGAACCTGTCACCAAATGGAAACATGACATCACTACCAGGATAAGGACAAATTGGAGGACAATCGCAAGGACTCGGAACTATGGTGACAAGAAAGCCAAGCAATATGACTTCCTCCAAAAATGGAATGCAGAAGGATTTCTAAAGTTCAATAAAGCAAAAGACGATGTAAAAGTTAACCTGTAACCAAAGAGAATAAAAACACATTCTTAGCCTGATCACCAAGTCAGGCACCAATACTGGGCCTGCTCTTAGTTTGGGAGTCATCCATAAGGGTGATGTCCGTGGGACAAGCACGTGACACAGGGCTGCTACAGCGGGTAACTCCGCTAGGGCAGAGGGGGGTTTTTAGTGAGTCAGGGCTGACACCTTAAGCTCACACAAGCTGGTCCATGGACCGGAAGTTGCGCAGGCAATTTCCCCCTACCGAAAAAAAAAACAATCAGATACCATTGTAGTCTTAACAGTAAACTATGCCGACTAGGGATCGGGCGACCTCAAATTTTATGTGTCGCTCAGCAAGGGTAGATGTGACTTTGGGAAACCGAATCTCAAAGTCCTCAATGTACAAATAGAAAAACAAAACAAATGAATGAGACCTAGATATGAAACATGTAACAATACACATACCTAAGCCCGCACAAATGTCAACTAGAATGGGAATAATAAACATAACAGCATAATGTCCTTAACTTTCTCATTGTTCCTTGCTGTGTCTGACTCAACACGAAACACCCCCTGTATATGTCAGAATTACTGGCTAAAACACCTCAGCCAGGTGATCCTTGAAATCTCAATCTAACTTTAAGGCCAGCCAACTGACCCAAAGACAACTATAAAAACCCCAGAAAACAAACCAAAGAAACACCAACCACATTGAGACCTACAAACCTCAGTATCTATTCAGCTTTATTAACTATGGCTAAAACTGTCATCTCTGCCACACAAACCTCTGCCAGCTCTCCGCCCCCTGCTACCCAGAAATCTGACAACCCCCAATTACAAAATCATGTCACTCCGGCAATCAGCACTAAAAGCAATCAGGTAAAATGACTAACAGAGTTGATTAAAAAGGCTAGAAAAAACCCCAAAGAACCACAAGGTAAGAAAGCCAGGAAGAGGAAGGCGGAGGTCAAAGCAACCCCCGACACCACCGAAAAGAACCTGGAAGAAACATCCGGCAAGAAAACCAAAAAAGCCAGGACAAAGATGAAGGCGGACTCCGACCAATCCGACTACGATAAAGCCTTCCTGCCCATTACCCCAGTGGACCTGCAAGTGCTAACAGATACAGACTTAGCCCCAGCTACATCTCCCACCCCAATCCCAAGACAAGGTAAGCCAATTGAACAACCCCTTATTCCAACACTAACAGACAAACTAGCGGGCAAAACCAAGGCCACAAAGAAGAAAGCTTTAAGAGCGACAACGTCCACCCAAGAAGCCCTGATCCCAATCCTGACCCTGACCCTAGCACCAAAGCCCTACAGCCTGTCAGTTCCCACCAACCAGAATAATAGTGACTCTGAAGACAGTGAGGACAAACTGGACAAGAAACCAGCTGTTGTGTCCAGCACAGACTCTTCTTCAGAAGAGTCATCTGACAAAGAAATAGACGTTGATGAGAAAGAGACCACTAAAGAGAAACCAGAGAAGGATGACAAGATACTCTTTAACCTCAGTAACAAAAGCGACATTACCCCCTTCCTCAAAGAACTCTTGAAGCAGGCCACACCCAAACAAAAGGCAGGGAAGGCAACAATTGGCTAGCAACAGGCTACAGAGGAACTCACCCCCGCTTTCACCACAATATCTGACGTGATCCACAGAAACCTCAGTAAGGAAACCTTGTTGACCATCAACAAGACGATGAAACAGGCGAGCAAGTCCAAAGGAGAGGTAAGTAACACAAAAACCTGAGAACACAACACTAACGAAAGGTCAGAGCATCATCTTAGCCACATTTGCATGGAGCACCTTGAACGATGCCATAATAGACAAGATCATCAAAGTGGCGAACTCAGTTAGCAAGAGCAGAAACGCCAGCATTAAAACCAAAAACATAGTCAATGTTGAACTCCTGGGTGGTTGGAAAATGATCAAAACAAAGGAGATGTATGCAAACAGGTTGACTAATGCAGGAAACGTATACGACATCAATGAAGGACACATAGTAGCATTCTTAACCCTCCTTCCCAACTCTACCAACATACTAGCCCTCACAGCACACATCGACAGAACGAGAAGCAGCACTAGTGCCAACTCATTTAATCCAAACAAACAAAGCAAGGAGCTATGCAGCATCCTCAAAGGACAACTAGGAGCACTGCACATTCAAGCATCCAAACTGCCAACAAGGTCCTTCTTCTCAGTCATATGCTGCTTCAAAGAAGGGACAACCCCCACATTTGACAAGCCGATCTATGACAAAAATATGACAATCTCGCTCGAATGTATGGTAGACTGCAAAGTCTGCCACTCCCAGATTCATACCATTGAGAACTGTCCCTACAAGAAGATCAGAGCTGACTGGAAGTTCAACCTGGGGGAAGTCAGGAACACTGACACCCGCAACAAAATGGTGCACTTCACACTGTGAAGGGTACTCTGGGATAGTAACAACAGTAAGCCGCCCCACACATCCCCACCTATACTCTATCTAACTCACCGCAAAGCCACTAGACTCCCACATCTTCTTGACCCCTCAAATGATACCAAAACCTCCCCATCACAAAACCCCCCGCCCTCTCAATACCTCCTAGTATACTGCCTTGAAATGTACATACATATCGCTGCCCACAATTAAGAGCCTTGCCCTACTTGAACAATATTTTTCTGCCCCACAACACTTAGCCTTGAGGAACTAAGAAAGCTTAAAGACCGGAACTGAAATGCTAACAAGAAACCCTGAAAACAACGAGATACCCACAAAATCATAAGAATAATACCAAAACCACCAGCACAAATGACAATGAAACCTCCTGCAGTTGTGAAACCATTGAAAACCTACAAAAAGCAAACACCCTTAACGTCAAACACAAACAACAGATGACCCTACAGGAACCTGGAACTTATAAGGCACACAGTGAAACAACCCAACATCAGACTCTGACTGACTAAAATACACCTCAAATTGAATTTGACGGTCCATGAAAGGATAACATAAACACCCGACCCCGACCCCGCTCTGACTCCGATATGGACAATATCCCTATCATCCCAAGACAGGCAAATAATGAGACCTAAAACCGTAAGTCCACCTAAATAGTCAAAGCGAAAGCCCAGATGTCTAGGAACCTGAACAAAGAACTTGCAAGACAAATCACACAAAAGAGGATGACAAAAAACAAATATATTAAAATTTTAAGGTGGAGCAGGCCCAAGCTAATCACTACTCCAACCCCGACGTCAACCCTGACCCACTCTCCGACTCCTCTGCCTCATCATCAATGAACCTCTCATCCTCCAAATCAGGCTCATCATCCTCAGACTCCCCACCTCCTATGCTATTCTGACCCTCTCCCCTGCCACCTCCAACTCACTCAAGTTAACATCAACAGTCTGAACATCCCTCCTCCTCCTCCCAACCTCTGCCTCCCACCTCTCCTGCATCCAGCAACAAATCTCTGCCCAATCTGCCTTCAAATGAGCAAGTTGTTCCGACTGAGCCTGTGCCACATGATTGTCCACTTGATCCATATACTGATCAACCATCTCGTCCTGCATAGCCATACCAGCTAACAGCTCAAGCTGCTTGTGCTGATAGACTGCAGCAACTCTGACCCAGTGGAAAGATGATCCACCCCAAGAGAAGTATTCTCACAAATAGCAGCTGCAAGATCTTGAACTGCCACTAAACAAGTCATGATCATGTTAGAAAAAGCAGTCAATAATAGTGGAACCAGTGATAACTTAGCGTAATTAGGGTGGCATAATGGCTAAATCAAAACATGATAGATGGAAATCCTGAGCTGAAACCTGACCGCTGAAACCCAGGGCTAAAAGATAAATTCTACAACCCCAGCTAGAAGCAATAATACGACCTTAGCCAGGTGTAACTAAATGGCCAGCCTAGAAAACAACCTGAGCTAAAACAGACCGTTATTACTGCAGGAGAACCTAGTCAAGGCTATGCTAAGACAATAATGCAACTCCAGCAACAAGTTCCAAGGTTAACTGCCCAACTTATGAAGTGAAGCACCTTGAAACACTACATTGACCCCCTGATCTACAAATAAACTTAAATTTTCTAGCATGAATGTTAGCCCATGAGGCACAACTCCCCAGTACAAACAATCACACATGAGACAAAACTTTCTAGTGTACTCACTAGCCTATGAGACAAGATTCCTTAGTGCGAATGGCAGCACACAAGACCAGGAATTTTCCTAGTGCAAACTTTGACCCACTAAGTGAAATACTAGCAAAACAGACTAACAGCTGGAATATTGTGCAGGACATCCGGAAACTGGCAGTAAATTCTGCTATAAAAGCCCAAATGGCAGAACCAAGGATAACAGTCAACCGACACTAAGATACATGTCTACCACCAGTACCCCCTCTACAGCTAACCCTGCCTCTACTGGCACCAGTAAAGGTCATAGGAGCACTAAACAAGACCATCTGGACAATGATACATCAATCTCAACATCTAGGAAGGTCAAAGCCTGCTAGAACGCCCCAAGTGAGCTTATACACCTGTAACCTAATAATCCAAGCTCTAATAACTCTATAACACCCTAGGAGTAGCCATCCCAAGCCCAACAGCCACCCCAGCTACTCAGGCCCCAGCTGAAGACAAGATCTCTGACTCTGACTCGGACTTTGAAGTCTGGATAGAGGAGAAGCCTGTGGCTCCCCTAGCCAACTCGTGGAATGAGATTGAGGACAAAGGCCTTGCCCTGGTATTCCTGACTGCCACAGACCCCTTCCTAACCCACTGATATAGCTCCAACATGAAGGCTATAACCACTGACTTTATGAAGAACAAGGACAGCAAAGTAAGCAACCGCACCTCAAAGATACAAGAAAACCACTAACAACCCTCAAGATCAAGGTTGCTGCAGCATTCATGGGCAAGTACAAGTCTGCCAAGAAACAGGTTGGGTCGTGGCCTCAACTTATGTGTTGTGCCACTACTGCCGTCAGACCCAGATTTCGGATATGAGTGGAAACTGAGATCCAGACGGAACCGGATGTAGTAAGGATGAGAGAGGAGGTAAGCATATCGCTAATTCAATTATCAGACTGAAGAACTATGGTACAGGATAGTCGACTTAAATACAGAAACAAGGATAAGGGTCGGATACAAAAGAAACAAAAGATGATTGTCCAGAAAACGGTTAGACACGGATAAGAAACAATGTAGTGAAGANNACGTGGAGNGGAAGAAGAAGGATGTCAAAANTACAATNGAATGTAGTTNGGTAACTAGNCNANTGTTGAAAGAATAAGGATGGNATNGAAACNAGGAAAAGAATANNGAGTNCATCCNGCNGTTCCGGACAGATCCGAGATCTCCATGCGAAACATACTAAGTCCTTGAGGGAACCACGTGATAGGAAGGGTACCTATCGCATTGAGTAGTGATATGTCAGATCCGGTGGAGATCCAGATCTGGATGTAACACCTCAATGGGTGGACAGCTCCAATTATTGCAGCATATTTGGGTCTTGTTATTGTGTGGAGTGATGAAGAAGAAATCCACCGCATGATTTTGGAGTTTGTTCAGTGCATATAGTTTATTTCAATTATTCAAAATGAAATAACACATTTTATGAGGCTGAAAAGTATACATTTGGGAGAAAATTTGGCAAAAGAAGTTTTTGAATGTCTTGAACAATATGGAATCAGCCATCTGGTATGTGATATCCAACTCTTTCATCTCACATAATTCATGCTCCAAATCTATAGCTATTGTCGCTTACAATGGATAATGCAACAAATTGCAACAAGCTTGCTGTTTTACTTCCCAAGCACATTCCCACATTTTGTGGTCCTCGCATGCGCATTTGATGTATTGTACATATACTGAATCTTGTTGCTAAGGTATTTTTTATTTTATTCTGTATTCAAATATTTGCTCATCAATATCAAGGTCTTTATGTCATTCTTTTTTAAGAAATCCAGTAAAGCAAGGGATGTTGAGGATGGTGCTCAGGTCGAGGACATCAGTATTGAGGAGGGCTCAGCAGTTGCTGAGGAGATGGAGAATGATGATGATGTCACAGCTGATGATGATGGGCATGGTGTATTTAATGCCACAGTTGTGTGTTTTGTGTATGATCGGGCTATTGAGATAATGAGGAAGAGGAGAGACAGTATCACGGTTTCACGAGATGAGTTAAATTCTGCCCTTCAGATTATGCCTTGTGTATGTGATTTATTCTCGAGAATTATACGTGACTGAGAGTGCCCTTAGGTATCTGGCCTTGCTTAACATATCAACGACTCACATGCACTTCAACAACGGTTTGAGGAGAATGTTGCAAAGAACACAGATGCTTATGAAGGTCAACACCATACTCTCACCCACCATGTTCCTACTTGCTAGAACTCTGATCATGTCTGTCTCAAATCTCATCTATATTTCCGAGATGTAGTTGAAGTCATGACTCATACAAATCCAGAACTCAGCCGTTATTACCTCAATGATGATCAATGGGATTTGGCAGAGGATCTTGCTGATGCAGTTGAGGTATGTATAAACATCTGAATATACTATGCATTTATTCTGCAAAAATTCACCTAATTTGCTCAGCTATTTGAGGAACCAACCAAGAAATTCTCACAAGAGGGTGCTCCCTTGATTGTTGATGTTTTGCCTTCACTTTATGAACTCAAACTCTCAATGGCAGCAATTCGAGATTCAAACATTAATCCAGCATGCAACATTATGCGTATTGCAGCTCAGGCTGCAATACTTGTGATTGACAAGTATACTGTCTTCACTGAGGCATGCAAGGTGTATTATATTTCTATTGGTGCATAATTTATTGCTGTAGACAGATATTCACAGTTTCTGACCAAATAAATCTACTATCATTTTTAGTGATGTGTCCTGATCAAAAACTTGACTGGTTCTGAACTGCACTCAAATTCACTGATGATCAGATTGAAAGCATCAGAGACATGGTAATCAAACAGTGGGAGGAATCATACACACCTGAAGTTTGGGAAGAAACTGAAGTTGTTGAAGAACCAGATGTGAGTCAAAAATCCTATTTGTTTGATAACATACTTATTTATGGTTCTAGACAAAGAAGAATCACTTCAAGAGAACAATAGAGCCTACCATACCCAGCCACCCTATTGATCATATTCTGACTTATTTGGCTGAAAAGCCAATCCCAATGACTGATATCAAATCAGCTGGTGGATATGTAAAGTGGTGGCATAATGCAATATCAACCTGCAAATCTGTTGCAAGGATGGGAGTTGAGTATTGTGGTGCCCCTGGTATGTCAAATATGTACATTAACTCCTTTCTGTGTGAATGTTCTGACTTGAGGCCCAGCATCATCTGTAACTGTTGAGCAAGCATTCTCTGTTGGCCAACAACAGATTGGATTTGACCAGCATAATATGAGCTCAAATACTTTCCATGGTAAAATATGTCTTGGATCATGGTCAGATACTCCTATCTTCCCTGACCTGAATGATCTAGCTGCAATGCTTGATGGTGATGGAGATTGATCATGCATTGTTGGTTTTAGGAGACTATGTTTGTCCTTGCATTGTTTGGTTAAGCTCTAAATGTTCTATGTAGTTGTACTTATATATTTGCCTGAAAAATCTGTTTCAAACAAGCCCAAAATCATGGAAATTGTTATGAATTTTTGATTTATGTTCTATTTTCTTATGTCATCTTTGCTTACATAATTGAATATTTATTTAGTCTTTTCCCTTGTATTATCTTTATGTTGTTTAACCATGTTTATGTCTTTCTACCAAGTACTGGAACTTGCTAGAATGTTCTAGAACATTCTGAAGTTCATTAATATGTGATTTTACATTTTTGTACTTAAGAATCTTTGAGAATATTCAGGAACCTTTGAGAACCTTCTAATATCTTCTATGCGCTTATTAAGTGATCTGTAGAATAGTCTATCACCTTCTTATATGATCCAGAAGGTCTATCTATGTACATGTACATGTAGTATATAAGACATCGCAACTGAACAAGTAGAAAGTTAACTTTTCTACTTGGTGAGGTGAGACTCAATAGAGTACTTGTCTAGCACAGTATAAGAAGAGTGATCATAAGCCATAAGCCCATCAACCCAGTTTGATAATAAGTTTATAAAGCACATTCACTCTAAAGTAAACTCATAAGACTAAACTTGCACTCTATCTGAGAATCTAACTTGGTAACGCAAACGCTAACTGAGAAGGATTCTCTTGTTATGATCTTAGGATATGTAACACCCCAACTTAGGACTGGGCCAGGGTCACTATAACAGAAATTGGTCAAGATATGGATGAGAGATAAGGATGTCTTTGTAGAACTCTAGCGGAAGCCAGCCCTAAATAGGCTCAAATACTCAAAAAAAGAAACCAGCCATTTGAGCAAGAACACAGCACATATGTACCAAATAAAAATCATCATAAATCGTATTAAATTATATACTTTGATTCTATATACAAATTGGCCCAGTTTTGGCAGGTCTTTTATTGTGGATGCATCCAGAATCTGAATCACCATCCGGATTTCATCCGTCATGTGGCACATCCACAGATGTCACCCGGATGCATGATGGATCCATCCGTGACAGTCCTTAATTTATCTGGAGTAGACCCCAATTGTTTGTTATTCACCTGACAATGAGGACACACGTCCCCGTGTCATGGCCTTCATTCATTCTCAACTTCAGTGTCTTCACCCAGCATATAGGCGTGACCTGGTCAATCATCGTGACATCCAAGTCATATCACTATACAGTCAAGGTGAGTGCATTTACTTAATGAATGTATACTTGGACTTGAATTGTGAAGCAATCACGTTCCTTACTAATGAGTTTGTGGAATTTCCCAGTCTCCTGTATATGGGAGGAGACTTTAATGTCTGATCAGCCAAGTGGGACCCTACAGTCTGCTCAACTCCTCCCAAAGCTGATGTCTTGACAGAACCAGCTAACTCATTTGGCCTGGAATGCTCAATTCCAGAGAACACAGTGCCCATGTTTTAGTCATGTGATCCTAATCATGCCAATACTGTCATCAATCTAATGTTTACAGCATCAAGCATCAGTCGACTCATCAGTTACCATATTGCTTCCAAATGTCAGCTTATGTCAGATCATGCTCCTTTGCTGATTGTTATGGGCTTATCAGTGGTCGCCTAGTAGAGGGGACTAGGGGTGCCTATCTCTGACTACTCAAATGCACTACAAGCATTGTAGAAGGAGAAGCTCTCTTGTGTGGCTTCTTTGGTGAGGCAAGAGGGGTCGTTGTATGAGTCATCCATTGTGGTGGACGGTTAACTCCAAGGACTTCTTCCTATACTCAGCTGCACACTACTACTGAACTATAATGCAATCTTAGCTAGATCACTATCAATATCATTACTGGTGATCTAGATTATAGTTCTAATAATAGAGGGAGTGGGTATTTATAGTTGAGGGCCAATCAAGTATAGATATGTAAACCAATGAGGTGAGGGCTAAGATCTCCTTGAGATCCAGAGATAACTTTCTTGAGTAGTTATGCAATAGATGCCAAGTACAAGAGGGGAACATTGAGATTCTGGGGGAATCTCTGAGAAGAATCAAAGCTTGCGCTTTGAGTTCTTCAGCCCTCCTTATATACATTTCTACCTATTCTAACTATAGGACAATGTATGTAGGAGGTGTTACATCTCTACTGTGGCTGAGTCCATATGTTAAGTTTGTAGTAGACAGACAGATCCAATAATATAAACAGAAGTGCGGACAGATACTGGTGTTACAGCCAAAACGGCTTTTAGCCCAAATCCCATTATTATTAATGATTTTCGATCATTAATGGCTCAAAGTGTAACATTAATGAACCTTTGTTAACATAAGTCCCTAGAGGCCATCGATCTCTAGAACAATCAAGGCTTTAGAAGCGTCACTCAAAAAACCATGACCTTTGAGTATCACTAGACTATAGAATATCACCGAGACTTAGCAGTTGCGGTTGGGGTGAATATCTTATGATCATGTGACAACTCAATCCCGTAGCAGGGAACAGTCTGGCCTCTCTAGACAATTTGAGTTGCTCCATAAAACATGGATGATGTGGACACTCGGCAGCTAGGGTAATTCTCGGATCCGACGCGTTGTTAATCCTCGAGTGAAGAGATGCTAAAAGGAGAATGATTAGCGGCATCAAGGAGATTTGATGGCAGGTCCTCTAGACGAGGCAACCCACTCTAGCCACAAACATGTGCTATGAAAACCATAACCGACATACGCGAGCTGATGCCAGTGTATGTGTATGCATGCTGGAGGACGCATCAGCCCCTCTAGAGAAACTATTAACATAGAATTTCCGATTGGATGGATACCCTAATTAAATTACTCAGCTCACAGACTGTACAGTTTGTCATTTGTTTACGCTAGTTTAGTTGCTTATCTCTACAACAATATAAAAATCCTCTTGAAGCGTCAGCTAAAGCAAGGATTTTCACCTGCAAAAGCTACGCTTAGAGTGCTGTATTAATGTGATTCCTCAAGTGTGATTTAAGTGAATTAAGTGTGAATTCTTCAGTCTAGAGAACCATTATAAAAACAACATCATCTAGAAAGTCTATAAGTGATTCAGAGAAGTTACAAGTGCGAAGCTACCTGGAAAAGGTTGACTGCAGAGCCATCGATTGCGCATTGCCAACTGAAGAAGTTAGTACAGTGCAGATTAGGTGTCTCTCCAAGTATTGGTAGTGTCAGGGTCTAGAGACAGCTACCTCTAGATCTAGATATATTAACTTTGTATTTGAAAGGACTTGGAAGTTGTGTTAGCACCACAGTGCAGATCTCGTGTCGACTTCACTATTTGTGTTAGTTAAGTAAAAAACCTCTATTCATTCTAGAGACCACTCTCTCTAGATACACATCCATCGAGCGATCCACTTCAGCTTTGTGTTTCTGTTCCCTTCTAGACAACTCTTGTCTAGACAAAACCATTACCTCGTGTCTGATATTTCTCCCCACGAACTTGTTTTGAGTTAGGATTTGTAGTTGTGGATTATTTTTAGGATAGGATAGATTGTGATTTGTGATTTGATTTCGCGTTTCCCCACTACTACTTTTCTGCCTCTTCACTGGACCGGAACCAGATGTGTGCAGACGAGGTCTTGGCTTCAGCTTATGTGCTGCACCCCTCAGAGTACCAATAGGACCTGACTTGAGGACGGGACGGGAGACTGAATGAGAGGACAAACTTTGAACCAGACGCGGACAGATCAGGGCCTAGAACAGAAAGTGTCATCCCAAAATAGTGCAATCATGACTGATTGGCAACTATGGAAGAACACTGGACAGCTAATCTATGGAAAAGGAGAATGATCTGCAGGGTTGAGTGCTTGTTGCGATGGTGAATAACAAAATTGTAAGCTTATTGGACACTTAGCGGACTCTGTCTGCAATGCGAAGTGCGAGTTGTAACATCATACAGGAGTATGTAGGGGTCCATACTTGTAAGACTACAAGCAAACATAAGTGAGACATGTTACATAAATACTGAAACATATAAATACGGAATCAAGACAAAACATAAATACAAGACAAGTAAGAGCACACATAAATAGTCCAATACATGTCTGAGGATCTACCTGAGATGATACATAGTTTGAAACCTGTAGCATAGTCCAAACACGTTTCAGTCTGAGTGGGAATGGTAGGAAGGGGAAGGGGTAGAAGTTCTACCTTTGCTTTCCATTGTTTCATCTGAGGCTGAAGCAGGGGATGCTGATGCCAATGATGATAACAATGAATGATAGTACACAGGAGCTGGTAGAGGTGGCAATGGATGGTTGAGTTAGTACACGAGATGTTGTATGACCTGCGGCATGAACTTGGGGGTAGTGCGTAGGTGTATGTGTGTATAGCGGGAATGTTCGTCTGTCGAATGTGTTTGTTCCCAGCCCCAATGATAAGAGTTCTCAAGGTTGGCAGAGATGGTGTTGATGTAGTTGCATTTTCTGTAACAATGGAGGAATGGGGCAGCTAGGTATATTGATGCAAGGGTTTGCGTGATGAACGGATCTCCATCAATTGTGGGTGGAATCCTGAGGACTTTGTGGGGCGCTAGAAGCGCTAGGGATCAGTGTGGGTCCTGCAGATGATGTGCTCATAACACTGATTGATCTACCTATTGTGCCTGAGCTCATTTGTCATACATGGAGAGCGATTAAGTACAACAGCAAGGAGGAGGACTACTTCCCCACTCAAATTATAGGTGAATTAAAAGAAATTGAACATTTTCCTGTAACTTCTCTAGGCAACATAGACACTTTGTCTACTTGTCTTTCTTCTATTATCTCTTCTGCTTGGGACACTCACTCCAAAGAGATGGTGATCACTGCTTGATCCAAAGAGTGGTGAAATAGCAAGTGTGGAGATGCTCTGGCTACATACAGACATACTTGGAGACGTGAGGATTTC
The DNA here is from genome assembly GCA_027627405.1 of Leucocoprinus birnbaumii. Lineage (NCBI taxonomy): Eukaryota > Fungi > Basidiomycota > Agaricomycetes > Agaricales > Agaricaceae > Leucocoprinus > Leucocoprinus birnbaumii. The sequence goes on from JANIEX010000694.1 coordinate 18,454, forward strand.
TCCGCCTTTCAAGTAGCCACGCATTATGCCAAATGGCAGTTCTTTAATGAGAGGATCCAAGAGATTGCCGCTACTAACAAACGCCCTTGGGACTTGATGGACTGGGTGAAACAGCAAAAACTTTCCCCAGTCGAGGCAATTCACTATCAGGGTGAACCTTGTCATAAATGATCCTCAGCTAATCCACTAGCTGGCAATGACTGTCAATCCACTCTTCACCGATACACACAGATAGTTTTTTGGACAGTTCTGTGGTACTGGCAATAACTCAAATTGACAGGTATTTCCAAGGTTGAGTTACTCGGCCTTGTGACGATTCTGTGCTAACAGAAAAGGAACTTTTCTACTTAATGTTATAGTGACCCCGGCCCGGTCCTAAGCTGGGGCGTTATGTATCCTCGGATCGTAACAAGAGACTCCTTCTCGGTTAGCATTTGCGTCACCAAGTTAGATTCTCAGATAGAGTGCGAGTTTAGACTTATGAGTTTATTTCTTAAGAGTGAATGTGCTTTATAAAACTTATTATCAAACTGTGTTGATGGGCTTTATGGCTTATGATCACTCTTCTTATACTNTGCTAGACAAGTACTCTTATTGAGTCTCACCTAACCAAGTAGAAAAGTTAACTTTCTACTCNGTCAGTTGNGACGTCTTATATANTACAAGTACATGTACATAAATAGACCTTCCNGATCATTCAAGAAGGTGATAGACTATTCTACGGATCACCTGATAAGCTTATAGAAGGTACTAGAAGGTTCTCAAAGGTTCCTGAATATTCTCAAAGGTTCTTAAGTCCGAAAATATAAATCACATGTTAATGAACTTAAGAATGTTCCAGAACATTCTAGCAAGTTCCAGTACTTTATAGAAAGACGTAAACATGGTTAAACAAGTAAAGAAATACAAAGGGAAAGACTAAATAAATATTCGATTATGTAAGCAAAGATGACATAAGAAACAGAACATAAATCAAATATTTATAACAAGGCATCCAATAAGTGATTCCAAGGAATAATGCAAACCAAGTTGAATCTAGGGACTAGAGCTTGCAGATCTAGTCAAGCCAGATTTCATTTTTTGTCTTTTGTTTGTTTCATGTATTATGACATTCCTTCATATGCTAGAAGAACTTCTGAGCTCAAAAGCCTACTAAAACATGAGCTAGGACTTGAGTCATGACATCGGCACAGCACACTAGCAGGTTATCCATGATCCAAAAGTCAGACAACGATATGGTTACCACTAGGATGATGTAGTTAAGAGACAGGGAGCTGAAATTAACAGCCGCCTAGCTGACAAACTCAGATAAATCAGTGTTGCCAATGGTCAAGAATTGGTTGGCAGGCGCATTGAGTCTCATTAGCTTTACACTAATGTTGTATGTCTGCACAATGGTTAGAAATGCTTGAATATAAGGCTGGAGCACTCTTGATCTAGTATTAAAGGTGTTATTTGTTGCTCAGAGATCTCTGGTGGATTTTGAATCCCAGATAATGCAATGCTATGTACTCAAAGTTGTAGGGCTCATTGGATGAACGCAAATCACAGTAGTAGAGTGTATTGAAGTAATACTACATCTTGAGTGCACAGCATGGTGATTGAGCAGCATGAGTCTGTCCTGATTTAATCAGGTGTTGAAGGCAGCAAGGGCAATAGTGAGCGACTCCTCAAGCTGAAGAGTGGCAGCCTTCATCTCCTTTGTGCAGTTGGCCTGAATATGAACACTCAGAATCCCTTCAAGTATTTTTACTATTTGAGAACATACGGGGAGCTTGGGGAAATATAGATCCTCCCACTCCATGGTTGACTGTTTGAAATGGAGGAGGGCAAGCTTAGCTATAGGGTGCACATTTCCAACAATGGGGAGCCTATCTAGCACAGACCTATGATCCATGACTCCCAGTGAGAAGTCAGTCTGGGAAAATCTATCATTTCCTAATTTAGGGGGTTCGGCAGGTTCTGCCACATTATATTTGAAGATGTCATTAAAATGAGCAGTTTCTCTGGCACTTTTAGACATAAGATGTCAAAATCTCTCATTTTTGGCACTGGTCAGATTTTGCAGAAAGACATGTCCTATTTGGTGTGTCAGCTACACAATATAATCTAGTATAATCTGCACTTTTCTACGAGTACAAAATACGACATATTATGACATCCTCAGAATTTTGTGAATCGAATCTATTCTATGTGACTCAGAAACTGTCAGAAGATATCAGATATGACACATGTCTAATAAATCTGGAAGTCACCAAATCTAACATAATCCACCACAATTGAGAATCTCGAGAGATCCAATAAAGGCAACTATAAAGGGCACTGTGAGTCAATGTAGCGGCCTTAGATGACTCAAAAACTCACAAAGTGCGAACAAATATAGCCCAAATGAAGGAGTGACAATATTGGTGTGAGCTGGGCAGCAAGAGAAGTGAGGGCAGCAGCAAGAAAATCATGAGTCTGTGAATGCAGTAAGGATGCAGAGTGATTGAGTCCATAAAAGTGATGAGAGTGATTGGTAAAGTGACGACAGGAGCGATTGAGTCCATGATGCATGAGAGTGATTGAGTTCGTAAAAGTAACAGCAAGAGTGATTGAGCTTGCAAAAGTGACAATGAGAGCAATTGAGTCTGTAAAAGTGATGATTAAGTCCGTGAAAGTGATGATGAGAGTGATGAGTCTTAAGTAGAGTGAAACAGGAATGCCCTACAAAACCTTGTGAGAACAGCAGCAATGTGCACAACTACTACTTACAAATATGCTTCCAGCCTGATGCAGTGAGTAAAAAAGAGTGTGAGATAGACCTAGGATGAACGACGTTATGAAACGATAGCTTTGAACAAAGTGAGAACTTGCCATGTTTAATTGGAAGACTATGTGGTACCTTTTGCAGCACAACCACTGCATTTTTTTGCAGGCTGGGTGAATAAGATATGTTTATTTGAATGAGAAAAGGCATTAATCTAGAGAGGTGAGGGAACACACTTGAGAAGTATTCTTGGCCAAGGCTGCAGTTGACATATTAGAATCAACATTAGTTGATACAGGGTGCACTTTCTGAAACCATTCCTAGAGTAAAGTTCACATAGAAGAGACCATGAGCCCATCAAGTTACTCACAAGTTGTTCAAGGGCATTGAGGGAAACCCAGTAAAGTGCAAAATGGTAGTTTGTGCTGTTTTTATGAGTTTTGATCCAAGCCTTTCCACACATGTTTCTGGAGCCCAAGTCAAGTAAGAAAAGGTCAGATAGAGTAAAGAAGCTTACTCAGCATCGAACACATCCATCTTCTTTCTCAATGGAGTGTAACAAGCTGTTTGTACAAGATACTGAACTCTCCCCTCCCAAGCTTGCTCTGTGATTATGTAACCTGGTGTCAGGGCTGCCAATGGGACTGGGCCACAACTTGGTACCACTTTTGCTGTATTTTCAGGTAAAGTCCTCGTGGAATTGGGTGACTCCACTGGGGGGGTGGTTTGGGTGAGCATCCAATTGAAGGGGTCCTGACTAGAGTATCGGCGGATTGGGGACTTGTGCTGCTTGTTTGGAGGGGTGCTGAGTTGATCAGGATCGGAGTTGGCACCTTCTGGAGACCTGATGTGTGCTGGAGACCTGGTGCATGCTGGAGACCTGACATGTTCCAGAGATCCATCAGATTCTTGAGATTTGATGTGTTCTTGAGACCTGACACATTCTCGAGGCCTGATGTATTCTGGAGACTTGACATGTTCTCAACACTCAACAAGCTCTTGTGACTCTGCATGTTCCCAAGACTCGATACATTCTTGCAATGTGACAGCACAAAACATTTTGGCCATGTATTCATGCGAAATAATACAATATTGCACTTAACCACCCACTCTCAAGTACTTCATATTGAAGAACCAGCACTATAGAAAGGCAAAAGTTCCAATTGTGAAGTCATCTCATGAGCTCTCTCGAGACAGCCATATCAGAGTAGCTACAGCTACAGTATAACATTGAGACTTAGCAGCAGTGGTCAGGATGTATAACTTATGACTAGTAGCGATCTCACCCTTTCAATATTGGGCTATGATCTGCTGTCATCACAGTTG
>JANIEX010000695.1:0-22485 GCA_027627405.1 Leucocoprinus birnbaumii
AAGGTGGCGCAAATGATCCTGTCTTGAGAGTGTGAATAAGGCAGTGTTGGGTCTGGGATTGCGATTAATAGGGAATAGCAGAGTATCAGAGATAGCTTACCGCTTGGAGGCTTATAACAATCACTGCCCATGGTTTCTTGCAGAAACAATACTCGTTCTTGCTGAGACCTGAGGCCATCTCGAGGTGAGCCGAGAAAGGATGAAGGATAAGCGGTGTTTTGTACAAGTCCTAGTAGTAATAGGGATTAGAATTCAATACCCGGAAATATGAATAATGTCACTTACCTCGAGAGTATGCCCATCCCAACCTACTTCCGCTGACGTGCCCCAGATGAATGGATTTGACTCCTTTTTCTCTGTTTTCTTCCACTCCTCCAGATTATTTCCACCAAGTTGTAACTGTACAAGTGCCATCTTCTCTGTGTCAGAGCCGTCCGTTTGTTTCTTCAAGAAATCCTCAACAGCCTCTTGGGCACGTTGATAGATCCTAACTGTCCAATTGTTGCTAGCATCATGAGTAATCTACCAAATCATCAATAATGCATGTACACAACAAGCGAAATGGTAACATACCAGCTCCCGAAGTTGGTTAAACTCGCGCTTCTTCTGTGTGTTCTTGCTCTTGTGATCAATATGATGAGAGAAGTCAAAAACTTGATTCCATATCTTGGTTATTGCACTGTCAGAGAGCTGTGTCCAAGGGTAGATCTGCCCAAGTTGGTCGAAGATAATGGGCAAGACCTTCTTCAGGTAGGTGTCTTCTACATCGGGTCGAAGATCTTCATGGGCAGCGTGATCACATTTCTTCTTCTTGTTGTTCTGGTCCTTGACGGTGAGCTTGGTAAGTTTTTGCTAAGATACATCAAATCTCAGTCAGCCGACTCAAAGGAAGGAAAGGTTTACTTACCACCTTCAGTAAAAGTACGCCCTCCTTAAATATAGGACCTTACCTTGTCGTCTTCATTGTCAGAAATAAGACCTTTGTTCTTTGTATCTCGTCTCCTGCTCCTGGAGGATAGGTGCCAATTCAGCCTGAGTACGGGCATAGGTCTGAGACAGTGGAGGGTGAGTGATCTCAGTATTTTCCCAGCCAATTGCCAGGCGAGATGGAACCTCAGTGCTCTTCTTCTTCTTCTTCAAGTGTGATGGTTGGCTTGGATCAATAGTCAGAGGGGAACAGCTAAAAAGGTATGATCAAGCTTACTTGATAGGTGGCATGACTTGATTCACAGAGCGCTTGCCTCTCTCATTGGCTTCAAGGTCCAGTATGTCCTTGTCAACTTCATTGTGATCGTCCAGCCCAGGCTTGGACTTCTTGGCAGCGGGAGCTACTTCATCAACCCCCATGTTGTCTTCAGAGCTACTTGTCTCTGGGCCAGCTTCTTGGGCTTTCTTAACACTGTTGGTGGCGGTTTCAGAGCTGGTTGCAGGCTGGTCATCTGAAGAGAGATGTAACCATCATCTTCAATGTTGAGGGAGCTTATTACTCACTTGGACAAAGTCGCGTTTGACGCGGGATAGGCACAGAAGGTTTCGGAGGTTCGTTGATCACTGTACGGCAATTATCTTGCTTTTTGCACGCATCCCGTCCAGCCTCAGCCACTTTCTTCTTTGCCTTCTCCACCCTTTCCTTCTCCTTCTCACCACTCTTTTTTGCCTTCTTGATAATCTCAACCTTAGCCTCTCAGCCGCTCGCTACGCTGGTACCTTTTGGCTGGCCATTGAAGGAAATATTGAGAGTGCTTGTGTGAGTGCTTGCTTGGATGTTCACCATGAGCAGGCTGTGGCAAGTGTAGATGATGGCAGTAGGAGGCAAGATTATGATGATGCAGTGAGTGTCATCACACTTCTGATTTATTGATCACCTGATTTTGCTCGGATTCACGTTCAGCATCTTCCATCCTGCCATGATGGCCTCTACCTCAAAGAAAATCAAGACTGAGCACCATGATTCGATCCTTCTCCCTATTTCATCTGTTGCTCACACACACATCAAAGCTGAAGAAGATACCCGTACCAACTCCAAAAAATATACTCGCATTAAGAGGGAAAGTGATACTTGTACTACTCATTTGCAAGCCATAACTGGCTTGAAGAAGACCATGTCTGCCCCAAGCATCTCTCAGGGGAAAACAGAGGTGCGAGCAGCAGTAGACACCAAGTTCCCTCCTGTTCAGATGGGAAATTGCCTTCTACTTTCAGTGAGTTCATTATATGCGCTCAATAACCACAAGTTACTGACGTCTTTGATGTAGGAACTATACGCACTTTCCTCATTCAGCTCTAAAGAGAAACATGCACTCAAGATTGCAAATCATCTTGACCTTGTTGTCTCTGGGAATGCCACATATAATAGCCTTCTCAATCATACAAAGGAGCTCCATGGAGAGGTGAAAGCTGCTTGGTGAGTCAATATCATTATTTATTTATGTATCATTAACTTAACCATCTTTTAGGAATGCTCACGACATGTTGCTTCAAGTGTTGCATAACCCTCCCTCTACTCAAGAAAACCCTACCGTTGTCGTTGCAACGAGGACTTTGACTCTTGCTTCTGAGACCGCTAATCGTCCTCCAAAGCGCAAACACAATGATGGTCCCAAAGTCGAGGTTGAGGAGATTGCAGTTCCTTCTTCTGATCCCTTAGAATACTCTGAACAGGTTCTGTATGAGCAAGCTGAAATGCACTACACTGGTTGTGCTACTTAGTACTTTTCAATTGTACCTATGTATACATATTGATTGTGTGATCTCTCAGGAATTCCCACCCCTCTTGGCCACCTTCATCCACATCGCCGTCCTCCCTGCTTATACTCAGCTATTATGCAACACCCATGCCTCTTTCCAAGATGCAATAAGACATGCCTCTCAGAGCAGGGACTCAATAGACACCACAATTTCTGCAAGTTCAACCCTGGAAATTGAGTACAGCTCGAGCCGACCCAAGCACCTGACGACTCTGGGGATTGGATCAAGGATGGACTTCATCACAAAAAACTCCATCCATACCTTGATGGTGAGCCAAGTATTCACTCTTACCAACCAGCTTGAGCTCACAGCGCTGGCTCAGGAACGCCCTGTGATTCCAAAGGCTATGACCTGCTGAAAGGAACACCACCACTGCCTTGAGATGCCACTGAATGCCCGCCCTGGGCCCCCTTTGACAGCATCAAACATTTCAGCAATGGCGATCTCTTTTATCAAAAGATCAAGCCCTCGGCGAAGAATTTTAATGAGCTCATGCAATCACTCGAGGCTTTGAATAGACTGGGTAGTGCCCCCTTCGAGAACGCCAAAGACCTTCATGACAGGATTGATAACATTCCTGTTGGTGATGTTCCATGGCACTGCTTCTCTGTTTCTTATGCCAGAGAAGTACGAACAAACTCACCACCATGGATGTATAAGGAGTATGAGGTGTGGTTTTGGGACATACGCGATGTGCTTGAAGGACAACTTGCAAACCCAAGCTTTGATGGCCACATTGATTACGCTCCGAAGCATGTTAGAAATAAGGATGGCAAGCGTGTGTTTACAGACTTGATGTCAGGAGAGTGGGCTTGGGAGCAAGCAGTGAGTAATTCACACTCCTACAACATGATTTACAATTAATTGCATTTGATCAGAATATCTTGGCTGCTGACCCAGAAATGCACAGGGCCATGTTTGCCCCTGTGGTTCTTGGGAGCGATAAGACCACGGTTTCAGTTGCAACAGGCCAAAGCAAGTACTACCCACTCTATGCGTCTCTTGGCAACCTCAAAGGCCATATCAGGCAAGTGCATGGCTCTTCAGTTGCAGTGGTTGGTTTTTTGGCGATACCTAAATGTGAGTTCTGATTTTAATAATAGAAGGGGAGAGGTTGACAAGAAAATTGGATCAGGCAATAAAGAGCATGAAGGCTCTGACACCTTCCGGACTTTCCGTCGCCAGGTCATGCACGACTCGCTCAAATTTATTCTTTCACCTCTGAAGGACTACATGTCAAAGCCAAAGGTCACTCGCTGTGCGGATGGCCATTATTGACGTGTTGTTTATGGTGTTGGACCCTATATCACTGACTACCCAGATCAATGTCTGCTCACTTGCGTTGTGAACAACTGGTGCCCCAAGTTCTCCCTACTCTTTATTTCTATCATTAACGCAGTCAGCCACTCAGGTGTACAGTAAAATCAACGTTGCTTGATGACAGAGTACTGCAGTCCCTCGTTCACATGAATACACAACATACCTTGGTGACTTCATGGCTTGGAACCCATTGAGACTTTGGAACGGCTGGGGTATAATTACAGATACAATGGTGTGTATCAAATTATTGGTATATTGTGGGAAGTTAACTCTTGTTTAGCCTTTCACAGCTGAGTTTCCTCGTGCTGACATTCACAAACTCCTCGCCCCAGATCTTTTGCACCAAGTAATCAAAGGAACCTTCAAAGACCACCTCATTGACTGGATTGCCAAATATATTGTGCAATCCTGCGACTCAGCTGCTGAAGGAAGAAATAAACTTGCTGAGCTCAATCGCCAGTATTTCAAACAATATGTATTCTGGATAAAGGCTGATTGTCCATCTAGGATTGCTTCTGTACCCCCATTCCCAGGATTGCGACATTTTTATGAAGGGAGAAATGGTGTGCAATGGACTGGTGATGATTTGAAAGGGCTCATGAAGGTATAATTTTTGCTTAAGCAACTCACAATGTGCTGATAAAAGAAATAGATATTCCTGCCCGTACTCACTGGACTTGTTCCCGATGAGATCGTTCAAGCTGTTGCGGCATTCCTTGAGTTCTGCTACATTGCATGACAAGCTGAGATCACAGAACCCAACCTTGAGCGACTCCAGGATGCGGTGGAGAGATTTCATCAAGAACGCAACATTTTTATTTCAGAGGGAGTTTGCGAGAGCATATCACTACCACGTCAGCATTCTTTAGTTCATTATTGTGATCTGATCATTCTTTTTGGCACCCCCCTTGGCTTATGCTCGTTGATCACTGAGTCAAAACATATCAAAGCTGTCAAGGACCCTTGGCAACAATCTAGCTGAAATCACCAACTCGGCGAGATGCTCCTGATCAACCAGCGGCTCGATAAACTAGAGGCAATGCAGATCCACCTACGTAAACTCGGCTACCTTCCTGGAGGTCCTACGGAGGAACGACCTGAGCTCAATGTTGATCTCAGGGATGGAGATGATGCTGAAATTGTCAAGGGTGGATTAGTTGTTGAAACGGGTACTGCTGCTACACAGCATGACAGTGGCTGAGCAAGCAGGATCACACTCACAATAGTACTTGGCTACACCAACCAGACCAGTTGAGACCTTTTAATATAGGATGATAGGGCTTAAAGAATGGTAGATGAGATAATTTGTAAAGTGTAATGATAGCGTAGGCTTCCTTGTGAGCAATGGTTGCAGATGATTGTGTGGAATAAGTACTTTGTATCAATAGATGATAAAAGTATTGTGTTGTATACAAGTCGTTCTATCTACTCCTTATATACCTTTCATACACATAGACCTAGTCATATCTAACTACTGTATTCTAGTCATAATGAGTCGTAATGATCCTTCTAATCTATTCTACAGAATTCTCTATGACTGTGCCGTACTGTGCATAGCTGCGCCAGACTGTGCCACATGGCTGCGCTAATGCTGCGTATGAGTCACTATCTATCTGGTATGACTCAGTAACATTTATCACTCTGACTAGGCTTGTAATTGTCTTCTACCATATTCTAGTATCGTCATATTACATCATAGTGATTGGATCAGTGATAGAGTTATGATCCGTTACCAATATCATCCAGGATAGTTGAGAGCAGTCCTGAAGGTTCTAGCGGTCTCTAGCCGTAAACAGATAGGGCGCTATAAGTGTCCAGAACTTTCTCAACATTAGTGCCAAGCACAGCTGATGTTTGTTTCTCTCTTCAAGCTGGTAAGTCCCCTCTTTGTAATGTTTAATATGCTCAGCCTTACACCTATCTAGTTCCCAATTACCCGCCCTTGCTACATGAACTTGCTCGGCATTTTGAACTCAGCAACACACTTGTTCCAGCTGTTCAACGATTCCTGTACAACCAACTCAACCCTGACGCTGAAATCATGGGAATGGCCACCGATCTTGATCTCTGCCCGATGATTGATCCCTTTGATACACGCGTGTCTGTCTACCACTCGGCTGCATGTCTTATCCAGGCTCCAAGCAATCCCTCAGGCCCCAACGGCATGTGCCGTGAATATATTCGTGCATCTCCAAACTGGCGGAATACTGGACCACGACATGACTGTGTGCTCATTGACGGTGATCCTGAAAATAGTGGCTTCCTGGGATTTAATGTTGGGCAGGTTCACTTCTTCTTCAGGTTTCAATGGAACGATAAGATGTACGACTGTGCATTTCTGCAATGGTTCGAGAAGGCTCAGACGACAGCATGTCCGAATATGGGGTTATGGATGGTGCAGCCACAGGTTAATCTTCGGAAGGAAAGGGTTTGCTCGGTAGTGCATATTGACACGATATACTCAGCGGTTCATCTCATCGGGAGCACTGGAGCTGGACCGACACCTTCCCAACTTCGAGGTGATATCACTCTGCGAGCATATAGAACATATTATGTTAATAAATACGCAAACAGCACTTTATTTGAATTGTTGAAGTAGTTATATGCGCGTGCAACCATTAATAAATAATATATATATAATAAAATTCGTTTTTTTTGGACTTCACTGGCCTTGAAAGACATGAAAGACATGAAAGGCACGCGTCAATATGAAAGGCAAAAGTCGAAAGGCAAAGACTCGAAAGACATCAAAATCAAAGACACCAAAGGCAAAGACACGTCACCAAAGATGAAAGACATAAAAGATGTCATACAAGACAAACCGCGGTTCCTGATGTTGCTTATTGAGATATGATCTCGCCATTATGGTGCCGTCGATAAAAAAAGACCGGCTTTTAAGCCTTACCGTCAGGATGGGCTGGTGGTAGAACTCTCAATTCTTCCATCAGCCGAATAAGAAAACCCATGTGTCCTTTTCCACTCGGGCTTTCAATCTCACGAATAGACACATCGCGATCTCAACAAATCAAGGGCCATTCTATCATAATCATGATTAGAAAAATCACAATCATGATCCTGATGACTATTCATGTCATAATCTCACGATTTTGAGTCCTTGATGACACGACATCCCTTCCTGAGGCTAAGCCCTACATCACAAGAGCTATGAATTCACATCTATTACCTCTCTTTGCGGATAACTAGAGTTTTGAAGTGTGTATGATTCTACCCCACATCCTTCTGATTGGTTCTTGAACAGCATTGAACTTTTTTTGGTCTCTGCATACTACATCACGAAGTATAGCGCTTCTGAAAACTCTGCAGGCACAACTTCCCCATTCCAGCGACGAATAATCTAAAAACAGGCGAGATTTTGACTGCACTTATAGTGTACTGAGAACGTTGGAGTATCTGGGTGGGTATAAATGGTGCAGAATGCGCCGTTCTCGTGTGTCTACTTTCCCTACATAAGATTAAGCAGACCATCGCTACGACACACTCGTAAAAATGACTACGGCACCTAGCTCGCTCAAAAATCGCAAGCGTTCGGACTACGGCTACTTCCTCACGTATCGGACACGATGGTAAATCCATTAGATTATGATAACCTCGCAAATGTCAGGCGACTNATAGCNANCTCTAGGTGNGACAANGACCAGTTTTCACATCTNAACAATCCCGTCTTCTATCAACTNTGCGACTCAATCGCACATACCTATTTCGGCGAAAGTTGCGCATTTTTGACTAGCGATTCGCCCGTAGCTGCAATGGTNCTTGAATCACACTGTTCAGTACGAGTTGCTCTATTCTCATACTTCCACATCACGATTGAATCTATTTCGCTACAGTATTTTGCTTCGGCATCGTTTCCCGANGTCCTTGATGTCGGACTGCGGGTAAATAAGCTAGGAACTAGCTCAGTTGAATTAGANATGGCAATGTTCNTTCAGGGGAAGGANACGCCTGCGGCTGTGGGAGGGTATACNGCTGTTTGGGTCAGTAGAGAGACCGGAAGGAGTATGCCGATAGACAAGGAGACGAGGCAAAGCTTGCAGAAAATCTTTACAGTACTTTCCTGTAGTCCAGTTGCCAAGCTGTAGAGCTTTGAGATCATACGGTCTAGCAATTTCATCGCCATTGAAGCTTTTAATCGCTCCCATAAGTCCATATATTCCTCTANCTTANNTACTTACAAATAGGCGAATTTACAGCTACTTATTTGGACAAAACAAAATACGACNGCCNGTACTACTNTTNNTAGGTGACCNGATCCGAACCCTCAAGGGGATNACTCNGAGACCACTCNGAGCGCAATCATNAATGTGCACTTGCAAATGCACAGGGCGGAATACAAAGTCTTCGGGCATAACTCGACANACCAGAGAGCATGCTGTTCTTNGGCATTCCTCCGTTTTGTACNCATCNATAANGATAATCTAGGTNGTGGGCATAGGCATAGTCACCCCGTGCAATTNNAATCAAATACNCCCTCGTTCACTCAATCTCCNNNTGAAANNTTGAGAANTTCNGCAAAGCGCGCTCTGTATCGACTGATCTNGTGGCTGAGCTGATGTACACGACATAAATACCCAAGAAACACTAAAGATTCTCCGTTATTTACAGATCATACATTCTAAGCAATTTTTTTGCGATTGAAGCTTTCAGTCACGCCCATGAGTCCATAATCTCTCTNGCCCTTGTACACATATATAGACAATCTTAAAGCTATTTTTTTCAACGAAACGACATACGANGGCCAGTACTACTCTCNGTAGGTGACCGGATCACCCTCACCGAAATCGCTTAGAGCTCAATTTATGTGCACTTGCAAATGCACTGTCTTAGGGAATAACTCGACAAACTAGGGAGCATGNTATTCTTCAACNTCCCTCAGTTTTGNCTTCGTCCATAAAGATAATCTAGGCAGAGGGCATAGGCATAGCCTGTCATGCTGTGCAATTGTGGTCAGATACGCCTTCGTCAATCTCTGCCTGAAAATCTGGGAGGTCCCNTGGGGCCTGCTCTGTGATGACTATANGACATGGCACATCATTACCCTGCACATTCGCGCGCACTGTAANATTATCTGGCAANAAGAAACACTAGTTCTCCATCATTTGGCGCTGACACGCTTAAACTCAATGCNGGTGGCTTAGGTTGATTCNGGAGGACTNNTTAGCATTTTCAAAATGAAGTCGTAAGATTTGTATTTTCAAACGAGGAAGTGAAGTGCCACATTCAACACGTATGTAGCTCATCATCCTTTGTTTCCACCTCTTTTCATCATTGTCTTGACTCGATAAAGTAAAACGAGTCCTTGAGAAATCTGACTTCACGTCAACTTCGCACTNGTATCTTCCCTTCTTTCNGCTGCTCTCTCGTCCTCAAACATTGTCGCGTTGATCCGGGATCCGAGATAACGCCTGCGAGCTACTCTTCGAGGACAATGCTGGTGCTCAAGTGAATGGACACGGTCAGAAATGTCGGGGAGAGCGCTGACGATCGAGGAGCTTGGCATCTCTTTGTCATAGACCACCTGTGTATACGAACTTGGCCTTAAGAGGCCAGTTTTGCTCTCCCAAGATATAGATAGTCTGGGGACTCTCATAAAGAGAAACCGGCTCTATGATCATGNGGCTATTNGGGCCCTTGAGCNTCCNATTTTTCTTGACTGTGACNCCATGCATCTGCTCCTCTCAGAATTCATCAAATTTAGCTATGAAGGTGTAGATCTCAGGGAGANGNGATGCGGNGAGGGAGACTTCGGGACTGTAGTTCGCACAGTGAGCCAGGTGACGAGTGGTTGCTGGTAAGAGATGGGCTGAGAAGAGGCAAAGCCNGGAATGGATGTTTTGGAGGTCTGGGTAAGATTCCTGGAAGACCTGCAGGCGACAGTTGGAGTCGGAGACTCAAGGTAGTCGCCCATTTCTCAAACAAGACTNAGAGGGCATACATGAATAATTAAATAGAACGCACCGNTCTCGGCCTCGAACTGCCCNTGAGCCTCTTCTTGCTGCAACCCAACTCNTTTCGTGTAGCACTTTANACTTAACACAGCAGCTCTCCACCTGACTCGATAAGCCTTTACTCCTCAAGACTTAAGAAAGTGGTGACGTCTCCGTCGAGCCATATCGCGCCGCCTNGAATATCCGAGCAACAGATAGATGTCNGATCAATCCGGGGGTTGGAGTACACCGAGTTCAGCATNGGTACAGCCTAGAGTTGNAGTGTCCAACGCGTTCAATACGACTCGCTGACCACGAAAGATAGTGNTGCACCNATAAAGCTATCCGTTCAAGCTCCCAGCTAACCGAGACGTGGAGTGGCGTCGAGNGACGANGTAGAGCAGCTGGTCATCTTTAGCTTCTTGGGCAGTAAGTTGGACCCCTTTGCTTGGAACAGGACTAGNGTCGAGCGANGGATCTACATAAGAGCAAAGGCAAGCATGTCGTCAGAATCAATGACNNGAGTGTTTGCTCGTGTTTGCACNCAAAGTGTCTGGAGAAATCCAAAACTCCATCGNTTAACCNGCGCAATGCACACCACACTCAACAGCTCCAGGAAACTCGCCCATACACCCTCTAACGCTACACGCCTCCGCACTCANTGATGTGGAATANNCGCTTTACGTCTCAAACCTCACCGATNTCGTATTGTGCNACGAGCTGTGATGGATTCTATGCACNGTTTGTGATNNGGGTGAGGGAGACGAGTGCTTGATTCAGGGAAAAATACTGGGACGTGCTTCCGTCGGGGACTATTGATGCGGTGAACGTGCGACTNGGCCGCAGCTTCTTCCGTCGATGCCTTATCGGTTTTTTTGCGGTACCGATTTTGAAGCTGTTTGCGCCGAGTTTAACCGAGGGGTATACGATTAGCGGAGGCCAGTTTTTCGCTGTAACGAGGCTGGTCTTTCATGCGTTTACTAATGGGAGATATCTCTGGCTTTTGTTCAAGGTGTGTAGACCATTGGGTTTACTTTANACACGGGTTGTTGACTCACATCTTTAGCACATCCTCCGTCGTCCTCGAATGCCAGTTCTTCGACACCTCATATACCACAAGCTCTCCAGTGCTCTGTCGATGCNTCNATGTATTCGAGCCACAACNGATGGATCTATTCTCATATGAACCCGGCCAACAACCGCGCGCCATCCTTCCCAACGTCCAGATTCTACNACCGCTAAGGTGTCGCGAGTAAACCAACATTGTNGCGTTCGGAGAATGGGTCGTGACTTCCTCCGTTGTCATTACAGCAGCTTCTCCCATTTCACCACCCATACTGCTGCATCTATATCATCCCTGACACCTACCCNTCTTCAGCCTCCCGCACCGAGNTTAACACGCACCTTTACGCGNCGAAACCCCTCCTTTCAAAGCCCAGCCTGCNATGCACGTCACCTCTCCGCTGATTCAACNATCTTTGGCGGCATCCAAGACTACCAAGACAATGAAAAGGGCCGAGGCACNGCTAGAGAATGAGAGGGTCCTACAGTTCTTGAGGACCAGCGCGGTATTGAATCCATTCTCGAATGGGCTCAATGTGGGAAACGAGCCCCGCGAAACACGCGCTTCTGCCGGTACCGGCTTCTAGCAGTGGTAGCTTGAGTGCGAGTGATGATGGACCACCCGCTTCACCCGGGCGACGAGGACCTCGACGTGACAGCCCACCTATGTCAACGACCTTGCTCAAGCAGATAGCTTTGGCTGCTCCGCCTTCGCGATCTACGCTGCATACACCTACCTACACATCAAGTCCATTCGACTCGCTCGCCCGTAGATCTTCCGCAACCTACTCACCCTGATCGTAAAGCACCACCTCCTCCTCCTCCAGGCCTGTCGTATAGACGAAACCCGGAGTCTTTGAAGCTATTTATGGTGCATCACCTTTCGCACCACCGACACCTACAGTAGCTGCATCCTCTTCTCGTACCTCTCCTCCTTCACCAGCTAAACCGTACCACTCACTCTCTGTCGATGCTGGAACACCGACTACACCGACCGCAGTACCGAACTTACCTACTTCATTGTCACAACAAGGACAGTGTCGAGTTCAAAGAAGTCGATCGCTGCGGGACGTTCTGCGTACATCTGTTTCTAGAGGTGGACGAAAGGCCTACCTCCTGTACCACCGCTGAAACAGCTTTCGTACATGAAGAGGAAGAGACCCGAGAGCATCCACGTTCCTTCCGATACGAATGGTGAAACCTCTACTAGCGACCATCACCACGTCGATGCTTAATGAAGCTACGCATCCACTATCCTCACTACCGCCACTGCTATCTGTACCACTCGTGGACAGTGGTCACAGAAGATCGCGTTAGGGTTTCGTGTTTAGCGTTAGCATATCATCGAAGTTCCTAGCTAGTCCTACGAGAACTACGATATCGAGCGATAGAAGGAGAGACAAATAAGTCGAGGTGGCCAGTAGGGAATGGTGAAATCGGATCCTGCAAGAGAGAACACTCGACTAATACGTTCCTCGTGTTTCATAAGAACAGTGTCACCACACACTATAATGCTCCGGAGAGGTCCCTCTTATGGCGTCTATTGAGAATGTTATTCACCGTGGGTGCTGATAAGACTCCCTCAGTCATGCTGTATACTACTCTTGTAGACTCTGGCGATTGTGAAAAGGGAGGTTCAGATGGGAGCTCAAAGAATTAGCTCCGTGTATCAAGCTCAGGATGACGATTAGGAGAGGGAGTCTTACATCGAGTCGCTCAAGACGTGTATCAACCTGCTTTCTCCGGTCATGAACTATTAGAAACAATTCACTCTCAGATCAGATACCCCTTGTGATAACAACCGCCCGAAAACTATCAAAACCCATCCTTCTGAACAAGCCACTCAGCTCCGAGATGTACATTTCAAACCCGTTTTACGAAAACTATCCGCTTTACCCTCTTCTCTGGTGGTCTATGTCCGACCTATTCCCAATACCCAACCCCATTTTGCCTCCCTCCAACATCTCTCGCTCGCTGGAAATTCTATGACTCACGTCACCAAAGTTCAAGTCACACCGACAATCACACATCTCACAATCCATCGAAGTCGTGTTCGACAACTATCAATTCCTGGATATCCTTGAGGCCCCAACACTCAATCCTCTCGGAGCTAAGGAGCCTATTGTACACGTGGAACCTCTCGACAAGGAAGGTGCCAGTCAACTACGACCCGCTCTCCATCGTTATCTTTCAAGGGCTCCTGAGCACCTATGTCATATTATACTTGAAAATTGTCGATCTCTTTGTAGAGTTCTTTACTTACCCCTTGGTGAGTGGAAACATTAGGGTTGCATTCTTGGGAAGTGGATGTCTCCGATGCGATCGAACAATGTTCAAGAAGCATACCGGGGGCGGCATGAGTCAGAAACTCAGATAGTTCAGTGGAGAGCTGTCAAAGAACCCTGTGCCTTTGAATCTATGTCAACAATTGAGAAGAATGAATATATCTGTGACGGACGTGAGGATAGATGAAACACGGTGATTGTGGCTCTACGAGAGTGATTGATAGCCCTCGTGCTTATTTATGTATTATTGGCATTGTGCTCAATTTCATATGATTGTGCTGGTGAAGGGACGGACAGCTAGGTCGAGGCGGGATTGTGGCTACTAGCAGTCTTTTGCAACTCTTCTAGTAGCATAAGAGCTTATGAGACTCCCTTAAGACTCCTCTCTCATGAGTGAACAGCATGGATAAGACACAAGGGCGTATATATTGTCTACAATTACGGTGCTTCTGGAAATCCCAACCATATTTAGATTTAGTCGAATAGGACTAGTAGCTGCAGACTGTTGGAGCCATTCGTGCATGCATGGAATGGGAAAGCGGATTAGGACGACTTTCACCCTCAGGTGAGATGCAATGAAGGGACTCTACGATGCCCTCCAGATCGTAGCGCCTATTGGGTGATTCGCGAGGCTGTTTATTCTCCAAGCACTCAGCCAGGATCGTAGTTCCCCGCTCTTCACGCAAAGATTTAGAAAAATAGATACAGACCCAAGGGAGATGATATTAATTACCAGTGTTTTCTAAGAGCTCAGAGCAGTTCAGCGTTCCATGCCCAATTTGATCTCTGCTCGTTACAGAGTTCGAAGTAGTATATCCATCTATCAGTGTTTAGTAAGAGACTTCGGGCAGCCTGTTGTCATAACTCACGATCCTGGTGTCCCGTGTTCCGCATTGAGCCATCATCTGGAAGTGGAGTAGCATACAAGTGGATCACAGAGCCGAGAGAGACAGCGAAGAGTGCTAAGGCTTTCATAGAACTACTAAAGGCAGCGAATTTCTCTGTGTTTAGTGTAGAACGGTGAAATGCCAACCCATATTTAATACCGTTCATTACGGTGTTAATCAAAATGTTGTGTGAAATAGATCAGTCCCCTCTCAACAAGACGTTCCTCATCAGAGAAAAAGCGAACTGCTCGCAACAAGTAATAAGAGAAAAGTGCTGACAGATATGTCTGTGAGAGATGTGATGACTGTTCCTTCTGAAAATTGCCTCTGAGAGGGCTGTCTCACTTCCTCTTTGCGTTCTTATTCTCCCACACTAGGACCGAGGTGTCAAGCTCACAACTTTAGATCTAATCGCTAAACAAACTTCCACTTTACGTGCTGACTTTTCTGCCATTGTACTTTCGGTTGATGGACAGTCAGAGAATGGTGATCATTGCTCGGGACAGGGCAACAGAAATATCATTGATGATCACTTGGAACTTGTAGCTGAAGGAAGACCATTCAGGTCCCTGAAAACGCTGTTATCTAATAACGTGATATAGGCTTGAAAGCAGGAGAAAGGGTATATAAGACACTGTTATACATTTCCGACTGATAGATATAGTGCTCTGTACTGCTCATAATTCCTCCACCGCAAAATGTCCAGTATTATCAAAATTCTACAAACTTCGCGTGCCCAGCAGTATTCAGAATGTCTGTTATACCCTTCTAAGCCAGATTGCGAATAACTTATTCTTATATTATTGAAGGTGCTGCGCTGACTCTTCTGGTATATGATACAATCCACCTGGTTCCAGCGGAGGTGGATATGTTTTTCCCAACCGTGGATTGTTGATCAGAGCTAAAACTTTTTTCATCAGCTCAAATATACTTATAGGTATTACTTGGGTCATGCTATGCGCCCACATATATAATTAACATCATCTTCTAGCTGGAAATGGACGAAGATGAAACTTTTGACATTGCTGATCCATATTCTAGCTTATGCATCTGTAATGTATGTCCCCCTTCGTGATCAGACAACCCGACAACACTTATGATTGACTTCCAGATCACAGGTGTACTGTAAGTTCATTGAATGGCTGTACCAAACACATGTACTGAGATAAGTTCTTAGCTGGGGTTTTGAGCTCCCTTGGCCTGAAGGTATTCTCGCCATTAATCCAGTAACATCTGGCACTGAAATACCTTGTAGTGGTAGATTTGGTCTACTCAGGTTTTCGAACATAAACATCTAATATTACTGCAGGTGTCAAGCTTCCGGATTTCTATTCCAAATGTGAGTCACATCATATCACATCCGAATTGCTCCATAGTAATCAACAGAGCAAGAATAACAGTGCTCTTGCTACCCACCATAGTGAAGATAGTCCTTGCTCTACGGCTCATAGCGCTCTGGAACCAGGATAAAATTGGTATATCAGAAAATGCATCCGAATCATGTTTGTTGACTCTTATACGTCTTCCTTTGGTCATTTCAATAGTCAAGTCGATTATCTATGGAACCTTGGTCGGTAAGTTAATTCGCTGGCCACACTACACCCGTACTCATTCCAGATCACCTGATGGAGTGAATACCTTGGTACGAAACAGCTCAATCAGTATTGATGACTAGATCTCAGCAAAAACCGCATCTACCAAATTTAGGCCTTAATCCCAGGAATGGTGCATTCCATGCTTGAAGAAACACAGCGTCTTGCTGTATTCTTTGGTCCAGTCCCACTTCCTGGATGTTCTTGGATTACAAGTCGATACCAGACTCTCCTAGACCTAAAGTTCAATTTACTGATCACGTACGTGGTATTTTATATTACTTTCCGTAGTTCAGAGCTCTGAGACTGTAGCAGAATCATCCAGATTTCAATCACAGGAACTCAAGCATTGTTAACTATAATAAAAATCATCCAGACTCTCAAAGTCTATGATGAAACAAATCAGCCATTCTACGAGAGGGTTTCGCACATCAGGATGTATACACCGGTGATTTACACATTTTATCGGGATGGAACGTTGTACATTATACCGTGAGTAAGAGTAATTTCATGACTTCTACTCGACTGAATGGTGCCTCAAGGATATTTGGTGCGTGTGCTAACGGCCAGGGCATACAGAGTATAATGCTCAAGCACACTATCGGTGGCTAAGTGCTGGTAGGGATTACTCAAGCGAATAGCTTAAACGTCCATGGCAGTCCTTTGAACTACATTGACTGGGAAGCGTGAGTTACTCGCCAGTTAATAGTATACTAATCCCTCATTCGGATTGACAGATGGAGATCGGTTGTCTATCACTACATCGCGAGTCTTTAACTCTTGCATGGATGGATATATTTAACTCAATTTCTGCCACAGGGGATTCGACTCATTCTGAATCTGCGCATTGCAGACTGTAAGCTGACTGAATCCATTATAACCCGCCAAAGGCAGTCCACTTTGCACTTTCGCCATTCTTTGCAGACTGAGAGCATTGATGAGCCTGATGATACAATGCATAGGGGATGAGCGAGGGTATCAAATTGTGATCGAGTATTGTCTTAGTCTATCTCAGGTTACAATGTTCTGATATTGGGTGGCAACATACTCTCTTTTCCATGAGCGTGATGGCCATAACAGCTCCAGATGCACTGGGCCCATGGGCTAGTATCCCACCAAGTATCTATTTTTTCGAAACTCCACAGCTTCAGGCTTTACCTAAAATAGCTCTTCAGCGAACAGACTGGCATTTCCACTGGTCCTCAAACAACCCCTGGTTTGTGGAGATCATCACTGTTGCCTGTCCAACGTGCTTGGGAAAATTGAGTAAGCACGGATGATCCAGCCGAGTGCCGGTCAGGAGAGACCAAGAGTGATCTCTGCCCTAGACCACCAGCACTCTCAGTGCGCACAGACTCGACGCACGCCGGTCATCACACACTGGCAGTGTCCCATCCATCCACATCGAGCCATCTCGGATCAGCGATCAAACTGCTCAGCAAACGAGCGCTACGCGAATGTGCGTAAGATATAAATGGAACGCAATGGAGTCAATTACCAGATCGAGTGTCTGATATGTACTAGTGTTGTGCCAGACTTAGCAAGGAGTTGACTTTGTAATTCCACTCAGCATTGAACCAGTCTGCGTATGATCCCGTATGCAACACTCCTCGCACTGGTGGTAAAGTATCACCATATCATGCTGCATGAAGTATCTGTGTGATAGATAGACAATAATTCGGAGCAATTCGGGGGCAGAACATGTCTAGTCGAAGATCATTACAACCCAGAATAGAGAAGAAGTCGATACGGCTGATTGTTCATGAACAGTAGAGTGAGAGTTCACCGCCGGGAAAAGGATAGACGTTTGGGTGAGAGGTGTTGGAGTATATGGCGGTCTAGTATATTGACGAAGTCGTCGTTTGAACTACGCGCAACTAGTGAGCCCGCGACCTCCTAAGTGTAAATGGGCGGTAGTTATTGTGAGTTGAAATAGAACGTCGCTACTATTCGCAGTTCTTAGCAAGGTGAAGTACACAGCTAGAGGTGTGAACATCCAGCGGTCAGAGCCCAACGGATCAGGGTGTTATCTGAGTTTGTCGACGGGGGAGAAAGGGGTCGTGTTTTAGGGTAGAACCGTACGTTGCAACGGGGGTTTCTACATCTATCTGCCTCCACCTTCTTGATTTCTATCCCTTTCTTATTTCGGTCTCAAGCCTCTACTCAACATTAACGAATACGGCTCGGTTCGTCTCCCTCAATCATCCCAACATCATCTTGGGTTTCCTGAAGGAGGGGAGTGACGAAAGAGTGACGCCAGTGCCATTTCGAAGGACTTGGTTTCAGTTCACTAAGCCAGGAAAGGGGGATGGACAGGGCTAGTTTATCAGAGATGGTGGGGAGATCGTTGAGAATCGAGGAACTTGGCGACCTTGTCGTAAGTCCTCCGTAAATGCAAACTTGGCATCGATGGGCGAGTCATACTCTTTCAGGATATCGATGGAATGATGACACTCACGAAGACACACTAGCTCCATTTACATGCGGCTATTCGTGCCCTCGAGCATCCGAAGATACTCTGGTGGACACTGGGATTCTTATCAAACGGCAGTCCAGTGTTTCTCAAACGAGGGTGGCTTTCAGACCGAAAGGTTTCGGGGGGATCCGAGGCAACGAGTGGGTGTTGTAAGGAGAACTGAGAGGAGATGAGGAGGTACGAGCAGAGTGTGAGCATCAAAGGTAGTCGTCCGCTTGTGTGAAAAACTGATGATATAGGTATAATGATAATGAAATATCGCCGTGTCACCTCTCGACCTGCGGTACTAGTGTCGCGCAACACCCAAAAGGGTGGAAAAAATCCTAAGCATCCATCCGCCGACTAGCTCTCCGTCTAATCCCGTGGTTTCGTGCTCCTCGAGATAACAGTGTCTACATGCCATAGCTTCAGGAAACGGCAAGGCGTCATAAAACGGGGTATCTGGGAGATGATGGTTCCAGGATAGTCTGGGTTTTGGAAAAATCCAATAGCGAGTCGTTACAAGCTATTAGTACTTAGCGCGATCCATATGACTGGTTTGCCACGAATAATGGATAGGTCGAGCGGCTCTTGGAGGGTATGTGGAGTGCATCGATGAAGTTGTCCGTTCAAGCTACCATAAACCTGAAACGTGCGCTGGTTGTTGAGAGGCCAAGTGGTACCGAGAGGGTTAGATCAGCGCTCAGCTTGACGTCTTTCTATCAGAATTAAACTATTGAGGTAATGCAGACCAGCGTCGAACAACGCGACAGGCAAGTGTGTCGTCGGTGATGCAACTGTTTGGTGATGTTTGTACACAAAGTACCTAGACAAACCAAGATCTGCATCGCTTGGCCTGTACAACCTGCGCACTGCACATCATCAGGAAACTCAGCCATGTGCCCACTAACCCTGCACTCATCTGCACTCAACGACGAGGAGTATGCACTCTACACCTCCAGCCTCACTGATCTGGCATAGTGCAATGAGGATTCCCCAGGCCCAGCACCAGATAATGGACTCTATGCACGGATTGTGATTAGCATAAGGGAGACGAGGTTCGGTTGAGGGGACGGTACTCGGACGTGCTCCTACTTGGGATTATCTGTGCAGCGAGTACTCATCTCGCCCGCGTGTTTTGTTTTCACTGATGCTTATTGCCTTTTTCGTCTCTGTAGATTTTGAAGTTGTTTGCGCCGAGTCTGGCCCAGGGAAATACGATCAGCGGAGGCCAGGTTTCGGCTCCACTGAGGCTAGTCCTTGATGTGCTTAAGGGAGGTGGAGAGATCGTTGGCTTTTGTTCGAGGTGAGTAGACTGCGGAATTGCTTTACACGTGGGTTATTTATTGGCTCTTTTAGCGCGTCCTCCGTCATCGTCTAATGCCAATCCTTCAGCGCCTTGTGTGCTGCAGGTTCTACGGCGCTCTGCTGATGCGTCGATGGTATCTAAGCCACAGCCAACGAATCCATTCTCACGGTCAACGACCCCCTCTACACCCTTCACAACGCCCACGCCCAGATTCTAATACCGCCAAAGTTGACCAAGCAATCTGTTCGTCGCGAGGAGTAAATCGATATCCTCTCGCTCAGAAGATGGGTCAAGACTTCCTCCGCTACCCCCGAGGAAACCGTTTGTCAGCGCGACGAATTTTCCTCTCTCACCGCCCGCACCACGACCCGCTGCAACTATATCCTCGCCCACGTCATGCACATTTTCTGCCTCCACTATCGACATTGTCACAAACTTCTTCCACTCATTCACAACCTCCGTTAATACCCCCTCCTTTGAAAGTCAAGCCTGCGATGCATCTCACTTCCTTTGACTCAATCATCCTTGACGGTGTCCAAGACTGCCAAGATGATGAGGAGGGCCAGGCGCAACTGGAGAAGGAAAGGGTTCCGTGGGTACTTATATATAGACTCCTTTCGAGCCCATTCTCGAGTGGGCGTAACGGGAGGAAGCAAGTTCCGCAAAACATGCTTCTCCCCCAATATCGGACTCGATCACAAGCAGCTGCCCGCATTACCCAGGCGACGAAGACCTCAACCTAGTAGTCCACTTATGTCGTTAACGACTTCACTCGAGCAGATCGCATTGGCTGCTCCTTGACGGTTTACGCCTGAGACGCCCGCTCACGTATACATCAAGCTCATTCAACTTGCTCACTCGCCCGACTGTGGGTCTTCCGCCACCTACACACCCCGATTGGAAAGCACCACCACCGACCCATCGTTAGACGAAACCTGAAATCTTTCGAAACTGTTTCTGGTATATCACCTTCTGCATCACCAGCGCATACGGTAGTCATGTCCCCTCTCACAAATAATGAGTTCATCCCATGAACATGCTTATTGAGATATGATACTCTCGCCAATATGGCTCCGTCGATAAAAAAAGGACCGGCTAAGCCTTACTATCCTGATGTGTTGGTGGTAGAACTCTCAGATCTTCCGTCAGGCGAATAAGAATGAGCAAACCCATGTGTCCTTTTGCACCCACGCATGCAACCTCACCAATAGACACGTCGCACATCGCGATCTCAACAAATCAAGGGCCATTCTATCATAATCATGATTAGAAAAATCACAATCGTGATTTTGATGACTATTCGTGTCATAATCTCACGATTATGAGTCCTTAATGATACGACATCCCTTCCTGAGGCTAAGCCCTATGCCACTAAAGCTATGAATTCACATATATTACCTCTATTTTCGGATAACTAGAGTTCTGAAGTGTGTATGATTTTACTCCATATCCGTCTGATTGGTTCTTGAACAGCATTGAACACTTTTGGACTCTACATACATCACGAAGTATAGTGCTTCGGGAAACCCTGCAGGCATAACTTCCTCATTCCAGCGGCGAATAACCTAAAAACAGACGAGATGATTTTGACCGTACTCATAGTGCACTGAGAACGTTGGACTATCTGGGTGGGTGTAAATGGTGCAGAATGCACCGTTCTCGTGTGTCTACTCTCCCTACATAAGATAAAGTAGACCATCGCTACGACACACTTGTAAAAATGACTACGGCACCTAGCTCACTCAAAAATCGCAAGCGCTCAGACTATGGCTACTTCCTCACGTATCAAACACGATGGTATGTCCATTACATTGTGATGCCCACCCAAATGCCATGCGACTTATAGCCATCTCTAGGTGCGACAACGACCAGTTTTCACATCTGAACAATCCTGTCTTCTATCAACTCTGCGACTCCATCACACATACCTATTTCGGCGAAAGTTGCGCATTTTTGACTAGCGATTCGCCCGTAGCTGCAATGGTCCTTGAATCACACTGTTCAGTACGTCGCTCTACTCTTATGGTTCCACATCACGATTGAATCTATTTCACTGCAGTATTTTTCTTCGGTATCGTTTCCGGATGTCCTTGATGTCGGACTTTGGGTAAATAAGCTAGGAACTAGCTCAGTTGAATTAGAGATGGCAATGTTCGTTCAGGGGAAGGATACGCCTGCGGCTGTGGGAGGGTATACAGCTGTTTGGGTCAGTAGAGAGACCAGAAGGAGTATGCCGATAGCCAAGGAGACAAGGCAAAGCTTGCAGAAAATTTTTACAGTACTTTCCTGTAGTCCAGTTGCCAAGCTGTAGAGCTTTGAGATCATACAGTCCAGCGATTTTATCGCCACTGAAGCTTTTAATCGCTCCCATGAGTCCATATATTCCTCTAACTTACATACCTACAAATAAGCGAATTTACAGCTACTTATTTGGACGAAACAAAATACGACAGCCGGTACTACTCTTCGTAGGTGACCTGATCACCCTCAAGGGGATCACTCTGAGACCACTCTGAGCGCAATCATGAATGTGCACTTGCAAATGCACAGGGCGGAATACACAGTCTTCGGGCATAACTCGACAGACCAGAGAGCATGCTGTTCTTTGGCATTCCTCTGTTTTGTACTCATCGATAAGGATAATCTAGGTAGTGGGCATAGGCATAGTCACCCCGTGCAATTACAATCAAATACGCCCTCGTTCACTCAATCTCCGACTGAAACCTTGAGAAGTTCCGCAAAGCGCGCTCTGTATCGACTGATCTCGTGGCTGAGCTGATGTACACGACATAAATACCCAAGAAACACTAGAAGTTCTCCGTTATTTAGCGCTAACATCCTTGAACTCACTGAGGGTGACTTTGGCTGATCCGTTACACGAG
>JANIEX010000696.1:0-22484 GCA_027627405.1 Leucocoprinus birnbaumii
TATCAGGCTGACCAGTGCCAGACCTTAGGTTCGCCAGCCGGGCCAATATCATATTTGCATTATGCCAGGAGGGTGAGCCTCTTATCTGGATTATAGCAGTGAGTCAAGCTCAAATATACAACATACCACCAAGGTGAGATGCATACCTGCATCAGCCCGACAGATTGGGTATGGATCTGCAGGTAGAGCACAGGTATAGTGCAGGTTATCGGTATTGACCTCTGCTTTCTACTATACCTGCGAAGCATCAGGGAGGTATTAGGCATATATATCACAGTTCAGTATGATATTTAAAACTAGAATGGTATGTACACATCTGTAAACCGAGTTTTTACTGACGTGGTGCTCTGTGTCAGCTACCGATCACTTTCTAATCGAAGCATACATATGAGCAGTCTGTGCTTTTACCCTGGACAATGTGGCGATTATCTGACTCTGAAGAAGTCTTTCTCAGTGACTGGGTCCCTCAAAAAAATCAACTCAGGCAATGTCTAAGGGTTCGCTCCTATTAATAATGGGCAATTGACGCTGTGAAACAAAGCTAGTTGTTGAACGATCCCTATTATTTGCAGAGCCAGTGTGACCAATTTGATATCTCACAGTATACATATCCGTTTGAAGAGACCTTAGTTTCATTAATCATTCTCAGTCAAAAGCGAATTTACAGTATACTTTACATCAGGCGACATAGACAGGTTTCACAGAATGATCGTTCGTTCAATAGCACGAATTGATGGCTTTAGTATGTCATGTTCACTCTTCATCCTCATCCTCATCCATAAGGCTGGGGTCGTGGAACTTCCAGAGCTGGACATCAGAGACCTTCTTCTTAGCGAGATATACCTGAATTCAAATGTCAACCGCTGCTAAATCGAGGACTTCACGGGCTCAAAGCAAAACACTCACGCGACGAAGTGCGAAGTCCGGAGTCCAGTAAACACGGTCGTCCTCGGTAGCTCCGGGCAACGTAATCTATGAGCAGTAGGTGAGAGAGCACCAGTGATACGACAAAATACAGCGCTTACGTAGAATCCTTTGTCCCCGTTGGGAATGATCTCCCAAGGATCATGGAGAACCTCGTCACCGGTCAAAGCGACTCTCTGTTATTTTCAGAGGAACACCAAGGTCGTGTCAGCTAAGTCTGACCAAGGGATACAAAGGTTACATACGTCTGAGTCCGTAGTCTTCACAACGCGTCTGTTGTGGTGAGCGTTTTGAATGCTGAAACCGGCGCCGAATTTATCCACATTGAACTGGATAGATGTCAGTCGCTGATAAAACAACGGGATGCGCTAGGACGTACGATCCCTTCATTCTGTTTTTCATTGACTAGAACGAGAGGGTCTGTCGGTCCCCGAATACTGATAGTGACTCCATCGGATGCGGCTGCGACCAAGTGGTACTTTCCGGGGTTGAACTAGAGTCAAACATGTGGTAAGCTGCGCATCCTATGTTTCCTCATGGAAGGATCACGTACTAGAGGAGCAGGGGGAGGCCTGTTGAGGAGGGTGCCAAGTCAGCTGTGCTGTCAAAATTCTGCCTGGCAGGGGGCTGGACTCACGCGTCATCTTCGTCTTCGTCATCGTCATCGGCAGCTGCAGGGTCCAGAAGCTTCCAGACCTGGACATCTGAGACCTTCTTCTTCGCAAGATAGACCTGGAGTCCTGATTCAGAGCGCGAAAATTACGACAGAGCTATCAGAGGCTCACACGACGGAGCGCAAAATCGGGCGTCCAGTAGAGACGGTCATCTTCAGTGGCGCCTGGTAGGGAGATCTGTAGATAGATAATTTTAGAAAAGAACAAGAATTGGGATGCAAGGGAAATATCTACATGGTGTCCGCCGTTCGGGCAAGGAGTAATTTCCCAGGGAGCGTTTAAAACATCTTCTTTAGTTAAAGTGAAGACCCTCTGCGAATGTCGTCGATCACTCAGAAATTGGGATTTCCTGAGATGAGATCAAGCCCGAAATACGTACGTCGGAGTCTTTGGGCTTGCCGGTGAATGCCTTGGTATGAGTGTTCTCAATGAGGTAACCGTTTCCGTGGCCCGCGACGTCGAACTGGCAAAATGACAATTAATTTAGTTACTAACTGCCAGGCTCTGGACCCACGATTCCCTCTTCTTGATCATCACCGTTCACTAGGACAAGGCCGTCCTTCGGACCTTTAGCGCTGACACTAACGCCGTCAGATGATGCTGGAACAAGACGGTATTTTCCAGGGTTGAACTGTGATGATGATGGTAACTTGTAAGCTCGATATGTTGCGTAAAGGTCTGAAAAAGGCTCTTACTCTCGTTGCACCAGCTGGAACGGACATGGCTAGGATTTCTTGAAGGCTATTGGTTGTAGGTACAGATAGAGGGAGGTGGTGTTTTAATTAAGCCACCAGCGACGCTTTTATATCCGAGGCTCTTGGAATAGGACCTGATTATCTTATTTGCGTGATCCATATCGATCATGGCACATTTCGCTCCCCCTGTCACTGCAGTCCCTTCGATTTGTCCTGTCACGGCAGTCCCATATCCCGACCCGGAATTTCCAGGAGAAGCTCACGAAGTGATAGATGTCAAAGGGGTGCCAAGAATACACCTCCCCATTTATTGAATCGCCACCTAATGGAAACAATAAAGGCACTTCTGCGATGAGATCTTGACCCGTCTTTGGGCAGACTAACAACCGAACGTGAAGGAGCTTTCCGGGTATAGGAACTGACTTTAGGCGAGAAAGTTCAGTCGAGTTCAATGGCCTTGAGGTACAGCGAAGTTGCTGAGTCCGGTCAGGATAGTGGACTGTATACAACGGCGCAGGTCTGAACGACAGAGTAACGCGATTCTGTATGCCGTTGACTCGACAGAGCAACTTGTCTGCCATCGAACCAACCGAGTCGACTCGCCTTCGAGGGAAAATGGTAGCTATGAAGGTCTCGGAAGGGGAGCATCTTCTACCGGAGCCACAGCCTTGGTGATTCTGTACTGCTCCGTGCGGGATAAATGAGTAAAGTGTTTGGAGAACAGGTGCTTCTGAACTACATCTACGTCATCACATGAGCACCCTAAATATTAGCTGTCAGAACCTTCTTCGGACTAGCGCCTTTCACGTAAGTATATGCCCTTGAACCAGCGAATGGTGGGACTGCAAGCTTACCGCAAACATCTGCGGGGCTTGTGAGGGCCGGGATGTGGCCTGAAAGAACTTCTAGTAGTCTCAGGCTTCGAATGGAGGTCATGAAAAAGGAAACCCAGTTTGGCAGATGGAAGCGAGTTCGCAAGATTTAAGATTGTGGCTGTCACGAGCTGCGGTTCAAATGTTCAAATGTTCATTGTACAGGGGACAGGCAAGGGGCGGGGCTCTCTCGGGTCGGACTCAGCCTGGCCGGCGTGGGTCGGAGAATTGTTTCCTCAAAATCACAGTCGGTTCATCAGGACGCCGACGAAAGTCAGCCTAGTGATTAGCTATTGGAACGCCGTTCGATTATCAAAGGTGGCAGAATAACTCTTCTTTATCGTATTCGTAACGGTGGAAGCCAATCGAGGTGATTTGATTTCATCTCCGCATTTGGACTCAATATCTTGCAGAAGCGACTGCAGATCAACTTTGAGATTTTTAATCTCCAATGATTACAAGGTCATTCAGTTGACATTCGTGTTAATCGGTTTGGTCACCTACTTTATCTGCGCAGACAACTGACTCTCATAAGCGGGACTATCAGTCACGAGAAGCCATCCTGAGACGATAGACAAAAAAAGGAGCCGAATTACGTCGAGGGTCTGTAGAGGGTCTAAGAAGCTGATGCAGTCCATCGATAGCAGCCACTGGGCTTGTACACTGGCCCATCCAACGTACGATACCAGCGGAACAGGAAGCTCCACCTGATGAAGGCAACAATTGTGGTGGCGGGAAGTATGTGATCCGACGAGATACTACCTAATCGTAAACGTCTTTCGGGTCACGAGTAGAGGCCTTTTAAGCAAAATATGCTTGATATCTTGAGCAGGACTATGTGTGCGTATATGAGCAATCATGCAGGGAGGAGATACATCATACTCTCAACTGATCTCCTTTGTGCATATTTTCGTCGATTGGTCACCTCGACAGGATCCTCTTCAAGATCGAGAGACATCCGAAATCGCTAGTTCTCAACTCTACTTGATGGGTTGTTCCTACAGATTCTGCCTACGTTGGCTAATCGTCTATGGTCGCGTATGAGTACTCGGATGCCGAGTAGTTAACCCCATTATGGTATGTACTTATCAGGGTACGTGTTCTGCCAGGGGCACAGCTTACCTATGTCATCACAAATTCGTCCCTCTAAGATCTCACGACCAGGAAACGAAGCAAATGAAGTTAAGCGCCAATCCTAAGTTGGACTGCTTCACCGACATTCGACTTCAACTTCGTATTCCGTCCCTCCCTATTCTCCGCAAGCTACTACGACATGCCTGCTTTCCATTCACAGGTATTCAATTTGAATCTGAAAACTGTCTCTTTTTTTTTGGTTGTCACTGGCTTGCTCCTAGGAACCGATACGATACTAGCTAACGATACCGAGTCGGAACTCATACTAGCGGTTCCGATTACTAAACTTCTGCACTCGGTTACAGTGGAACGATGAAAATCAGTCGAATCTCCCTTCTTTCTTCTTGTTGAAATATTGGCGTCGGCACCACCATGACGTTCACGCATTATGAGATGAAAGGTCTTCGCTGCCTTTCCATGTGACTAGCCCTGCTCAAGCAAAAACCTATTTGCTGCGGCCTTGGGAGCTTGCATTGAGATAGCCTCGCTCCATGTTGTCGAAGACCCTCCGCTCTCTGGGTACCTTTGAACCTGCGAATACCTGCTTTTCCACCTGACTGATTCCGCATAAGCGCTTAGTACTCGCACCGTGTCAATATTCTAGTATTCTGATTTGCTGGACTCCGTCTTGGAATCAGGCCTGTTGACGAGAGTTACTGCTCTAGTACGTGTTGTCCTCGCGGCAGCCAAGTTGAATCGGGCCCTTCATTGAGTGTGGGGAAGATATACTGTTATAGTGAGCCCTGAGTCTGGAGTCTTCTTACTAAGGCGGAAGCTGATCTGGGAATGGCTTTTCCCCGCTTGTGATTCTTCCAAGAGCCTTCCCTCTTCGTAGTAGTGAGTACTGATATTATACATTGGCTACGACTGGATTGGAGGCTATAACCTTGCTTCTTGAAGCTAACCTTTTGTAGTGGCCTTGCAAAAGGATCAATCCACCAGACACGGTGGGAAAGATTGTGTCAGACTTGGCTAGAGTGGTCCTCTGTTATGGCAATATCAATGGACCTAGTATGGAATCACGCCCATGATAACAATAGATATTTGGCCTTCATTCTTGACTTCTCGCCTGCAGCACTCTTTGGTCGTGCGCTAGAAGCAATCTTTGCCCTAAGCCCCGATGAATCATTGGCTCTGGTTTATCCAATGTGCCATCAGCTGGGCTCCGGAATGTAACTGGCAAATATGGAGTGCCGTCCCAGCATACAGTACTCAGCTGTCTACGTATCCACATGTCTTTGAGCGCTTTATGGATGTCCCCTAGTCAGCTGTCAAGCGGATTTACACCTTGGAATCGAACACGGAGAAGTCAGCCCTTATATTCGTGCATACTGCAGCCTAGACATTCAGGCTTGCTGCACGTCATCGCACTACATCTATTATCATTCCTTGTCCAATGTCGTACTAGTGGATTCAGTTGCAGTTGCAGTCTCATACGGGGGAGATCTCTCGAGGCGACACAATGCCATTCCTGAGTCGCTACTGGATTCCACTAAGAATACCATCATGCTTTGAAACCGCGTGATTTACGCTGCAGCTCTTGCGCCCCCACAAGTCAAATCCTCAATGGCACTATTCCGAATGCCCCGTGGTTCAGCACTCAACGTCCAACAAGACTGCCGTTGTCCACTCGGGCTGTGATCCCTATTCAGGTTCCATCTCTCTCCTACTAAAGATCTGAAGGGAATCCGCGTGTAGTCATATCTCCTTGACTCGAGTTGTCGAAGCAACAGTAGCTTGCTCTGGAACTTTGAATGGTTTTGCTCTAGGTCTTCGTCCATGACCAGTCAGGTTCCGATCAACCCCAGGGAAAGCAACTCTCATCAGCCGATTGTCAGCTGAATGTGGATGTGGTTATGCTTCAGGAGAGCGCGGGGGCGCGCAATGTGTGCATATTTTACATATGCTCATGAACCCTACTACTAGAGTCATTAATTGAGAAGGATACGATCGGAGAAGTCGCATTATGGTCAGCCGATATCTCATTCTCGCTTGGACCACATGCCAGGACTCCCTGCGTCTAGTATAGATAGCAGAATTCTTTGCGCGCCTTATCCCCCTGTCCTTGTATCTGCTCCTAAGCATGACGGTGGAATATTCTTTAGCATTTAAGCTCCCACTGGATCGAGATTGAGGTAAAGCCAGATTTTGTGCTCGAGTATGGTGTAACGGCTAACATTACCGCCTTTCACGCGGTAGCTCGGGGTTCGATTCCCCGTACTCGAATCATCCCCGCGCGATCACTTGGTTTTTTTTTACTCAATTTTTTACTCACTCTCAGACTGGCCTTGGTCATGCATCTGTGAGTCGTTATAAACCATGTCCCGTCCCGTCTTTGAGTTTTCTTCGCCACTGTTCTTGAGACTTGTACAAAACCAGAGACGAGACTTCGGAAGACTTGATCTAACATATGTACGGTCATTACAACGTTGACGTCCTTTAGAGAACATGGTACGTCGGTATACTGTGCGAAACAGATTCAAAAGTGCAAATCATATTACGGAACATCGCAAGTGCTTGGATTCGCGTATGTTTCGTAATGGACAGCTGCCTAGTTATCTACAATTGTGGCACTGTCTCTGGCTCTTGGTGCTTAGATATTCTTACTGTTGAACAGATCGCGATCCACTATTTACGGAGGAAATACAAGAATTCATCGCAATCTCTGAGACGAGTCAGATGCGAACTTGACTGACATAGTTCTTCTAATCACTTCCACTGCCATAGCTCCTAATCTGTCGTCAAGTCAAGACCATCGCTGTTGATGTTACCTCGGCCAAGCAGAAGGACTGCCATATGCTCGCTACATACGTAAAACATAGCCAGTTCTTCCGATGAACCATCAATGAATAGGCTTCCGTGCCTGAAGGTATTTCGGATCATAGACAGCCACAGAATCTGCGCGAGATTCAGCTACTCGCATCCCTTGTATTCCGGCAGATGCTCGAGCACGCCCCAATTGAGATGAGCAAGCCTGTTGGATCAATCCGCTTGTCGAGAATCCTTCGTCGACTCAACGCCAATGACGTCATGCGTGATGCATTGATGTCGTGGCAAAACACAATTTTCAAACGTCCTAGCCTTCGTCTGCGCTCCCATCAGGCTTCAGCTCAACAGCCCCAAGGCTTTTGGGTAGAGCGTCTCCGCTGCTAAGCGCTAAACCGCGAGGAGTGATCTAGCATCCTGCTTGTGCCAGCCTCGTACCATTGATCATCCTCAAAACCCATCGGCATCCTCTTGTTCAGCCTTCTCATTCATCTCCTCAGTCCCTCACTCCGCCTTCCCACCCTTCGACTCCTGGACGGGTTCTTTCGGGCTCCTTGTAACGTTACTGGATCTGGTTTAAATGTCTCCCGCTTCAGACACCATGCAGCATCATGCACCGTTGATGAATAGAAGGGGTTTCTCGGGGTAATCTTGTATTGTAAATGGACGTTCGAGCTCCCTCATCCCTCTCTCTCACCAACTTAGTTTTCGCACAGTTGCGCTGTAAACCCTGTGAGAACATAACCCAGTGTTCGGCTTTCCAGCTTTAGAAGGTCTTCTATCGCTTTCCTATACTTTCTGGGGCATTCGTCGGCGAACTATGGTCCATTGGGTATGTTTCTTCGCCCCTCTGAGAAAGGTCATTCTGTTTCAACCAGCTCCGTGACCTGTATCCCTTGCCTTCGTATCTCTGCTCCAGTGCACGTTCCTCAGGATAAGATTCCAGACTGGCTTTCACTCAACGTCCTCCCTGAACACAACACAAGCGCCAATGGAACGGAGGGCACGAGTGTTGCGAAGTAAACAGATGTATGGGGGCCAATTCCAAGCCTTGGATCTGCATACTGAGCTTACGGCTACTTCTTTTTCATTAGTACTTCTTCGAGGTTGATAAATTCTTGAACCATCTTTGTGCACCCTCCATCTCTCGCAGCTGCATGGGTCATATCGCGCTTGAGCGCCCTCTTATTGTTTCGAGTTACTTACGGTTGAACTCACTTCTCGCGCTCGTACCACCGTGTTCTTAGGCGGAATTCCAAGAAATTCTCCAGGGCGTTCATCACTTGCTCGGTGTGTCTCGTGATCGAAGTTCTAGCTTGGAATGCTATGCGATCCCTCCCGTCATCAGCGATCTAACCCCTTTGACCTCCGATAAGCGCTTTAAGTAGCGCTTACTTCTTCCAGACCAGCCAACGATGTGCTCTACGAAATGAGGAGACACCGGTATCCAAGCAGTCGTCACATCCTTGAAATGCATCGTCGAGGTGAGGCTGAATGAGACGTCATATTGTTATGTACCGGCGGCAGTTCTATGAGGTTGAATACGACCGGCATAATTTTCCGCCGTATGTCTCTTTATTCGCGATGTTTGAGCGGGCCGAGCTTCAAGCTCCTTTCCTAGATGGGATTGGTTTCAAGCTCAAAGTATTCCCCGTGATAGATGGAAGGTCCATCATCCAATGGAACTGAACATCTTCCTACCCTGAAGGTTGGATGTATGTCAAATTATGTGATTAATTCCAAAGACATACCCCGTATGTCGAAAGATAATGCCCTGCATATTGCTTCTAGTTGCAATTATGTGCTTCTCGTTCTTCAGCTAATCATATGTCTTTCATTTATGCGATCTAGAATCCAACGGTGTGCCAAACTCGAACCACAATCCCGTAGTGAACTTGTTCGCCGTTTGTCAATGGCTATTGTATCATCCTTAAGGAGTCTGCTAGATAAAAGCCGGGCCCTCCAGGCTCCGAGCCAATAATCAAGCAGATATGCAACTCAGATCGCTTTTCTACTTTTCGTCTCTCGCTACTGTAGCCCTCGGTGCCACAATCCAGGACGTCGTCGGCAACATAGGCGATATTCAAACTCAGGCTACTACTCTCAATAATGCGATTACCGGTTTCCCCATCATCCCCTCTATCACGAACCTCGGAACTATTGTGGTGAGTCGATGTTCATCCGCTATTCGTTTTAACTTTAGATGCTTATGACATTAGTCTATTATCTCCACCACTGGAAATGCGATAATTACTCTCGAAACTGCGACCACGAACGCTCAGGTAAGCGTTCATGATGCCTAAGCGGCTACTAAACTGAACTACTTCGCAGTCGGTGCCGACTCCAGTCTCAGTAGCGGATGCTACCTTGGTTCTCAATGCCATAAACTCGTGCAAAGGGCCCGTTGAAGCTGCTCTTGCTGCCCTTGTAAAAAAGAAGAGCGCCTTCCAGGCTTTACTCAATCTCATTCCGGGGACTTCGTCTTTCAATCCGATTAGGCAGGGTCTGATCATCCTCAACTTCAACGTCATGGCTTTGGGAAATCTACTGGTCTCTATGGCTCCGGTATGTTTAATATCTATTCTGTCCGTCGCTACGATGCCTTGACTAAAAATGACCATCATACATAGACCGAGCTCCAAGCGCAAGCGGTTGGCAATAGGACTGAGATATTCAATGCGTTTACTACTACTATCGCAGCCTTCTGACCAATGACCGTCGTGCTGTATCATACTAAAGCGCGTGGAATGCATTGATGTTACTGCATTGTATCGATCACTTTCATCATGAACATCATGATCTACATCTGATATTCTATTAAGCGCCGAGAGAACTGTGGATGATACACATATATCACGAGTACTTCCAGAACTTCGTGATATTTAGGTTCACAAACGTGCGTCAAATTGCCTCATCGGGAATGGTTATTACGGGACATAAAGTGTCATGAGCTTGATGGAACCCGCAGAGAAGGCCCTCTGTAAACCCAAATTGTCGATATTCCACGAGCCCATGTCCAAAGTAACTCTCATCAATCACTCCCTCTTGCAGTCGCTCAGGTGAGCAGATGGAATTAACACATCATTCTTGAGGATCATGATAACCTCTGCCATGACGACGATTTGTGTGGATCTCATGTCGAACAAAAATTCCTCTACTCCTTGGCTGTAATGCTGCGAGATCGTTGATTGAGGATGAGAGAGGATTGAGAGGGCCCTTCCGTGTGGCCGGACAAGACGGACGCTCTTCGGAGAGCTCTCTCTTTGAAGATCACCGTCAACTCCGCAATATCATCTGAACACACCATAATCAATGTACATTAGCTTCCTAGAGCGATGCGCGAGGTCTGTCACTTGGAACAGATGGCCAACGTCAACTATAGTCTCTCTTGCTATCAAATGTAGAGGAGAAGCCTGGCTTGCATTGCCTTGAGGCTTCTTGCACATCAGTGAAAGTTATTTTTGCTCTCGTGGAAAGTCAGATATACAAGAGAAGCGACCTGCCTCCCACAGTCTGTTCATCTTGCTGGCACTCATTGTGCGTGACTGTCATGTCCGAGCGGGAGCGTATGTAAGTGAGTCAAGTATGCTTGTACTCTCCACCTACTAAGCATTGCCTACTAGCCAAATCATCGCCGCGAACGACGATAAAATTGTTCATGGTAATTCGCCACTTGCTATACGGGTCGTGTCCTCTAAACAACGATCTCCTAGGCTTTCCCGGTATACCACCCAATGCAAACTTCAGTGACGGTGCTCAAATAACAGGCGTACGTTGATCTCCCCAATTTGTAGACCGTCGGATTTTTCACTCATTGTTGTACCTCGTTGAACATGTTAGGAGGTTCAGATTTCACTCTCCTTCTTGGGCGCCTCTGCATCAAAAGTCGAAATAAAACTTGTGAAGGCGGAGAGCATCAAATTAAAGGATCAGAAATACAACACTGTGACGGATACAATGGAGGAGCTCGTTCTCTGGGAACATCGTGACGAAAAGTCTGATACCTATGCAGTGGGTCCCCAAACTTACTCCAAAGGTTTAATCAACGAGCGTCAACTAGGGACGATTTCCGTTCGCAATGGATATTCCGGTGGACCTTCCACCCACCATTTCGTTAAGCAAACAGGGTAAATATACCCTGCATTCGTGAGGTCCTTGGTTGCTTACTCTTCTCACAGGAATCGAAGTTATGTACTCGCTTCAAGCCATTGTCTATCGGGGAAGTCGGTAAGCTTGCTATCCTTCCCCTGACAATACTTACATCGTCTGAAAATATCAACCAAGGACGAGATTCTGGAAGGAGTCCCCATTTTCCTGTAGCATCCCAGTCAAGATCGACAAATACGACTTACATCCTTCATGGCCAATCTATCATAACCCAAAGCCAAAGCTCCTCAACGACGGTAGTGTTCGGTACTCAATCAGATTATCGAGAACGTGCTATTGCATAGGAGAGGCTATAAAGCTGATAAGCGCGGTGTCACTCGCATCCAATGAAACCGTACCAGAAGTCCTCGAGTTCAGGGTCAAGCTGTGGCAACGGATCTCGCCGAGCTCCAAGTTGTCTGGATCATCGTTGCGCCAGACAGGGTCTTCGAAGGGAGGATCGTACACGAAGCTCATATCACAACAAGTAACTTGCTGCGCGACGGCCACAGGTGCCATGACCTTCTCTGCGGAATTATTTTGTAGAATTCCTCAAGGCATCATACCGACCCTTACATATCAGTCGGCGTACTTACAAGTCACCTATTTCCTGGAGGCCATCACAGTATTCCACTCTCGGGAGCTCAAGCTAGACGTCCCAATAGTTATCTCTCCGTTTGAGAGGTAGGCGATAGACGGGCCTACTTTCACCTTACTCTAATCATATATCATGAAACAGTACTCCAGTTGTTGTTGGAGATCCTCTCCTGTAAGCCTTCCAATCGTCTGAGAAAGGCTTTCAATTCGGCTTACACCCTCTTCAGAATGATGGGACCGGCAGAAGGATTAGGCGGAACTCCTGTGTTAGATCTTCCCTCGTTGAACTCCTCGAATGTGGATGCCACCACTGCGCTACCTTCCACCACCCAGCGATCTCCCAATGGTACCAGAGTTCAGATGGTTTGCTCCCATTATATTCCTATATTGAGAGAAAATAATAACAAAACAATTCACAGCCACAATTACGACTGATAACGAAGAGCGACATCATCGTATCAAAAACATCGATACGGTCGGGAGCCTTTTCAGATATATTTCTAGCGGATTGGGATACCAGCAAGCATACGGGTAGGCAGAAGGTATTTCAGTTAGAGGGCCGTTTTTCATCACTTTACTCATATTGAGCTTTCCAGCTTTCCGTCAAATTCTTTCGTGAAATAAACACGGAGTGCAACGAGCTTTCATTGCGCTCGTTTCATAGGGTGAGCCGTACCTCTGTATCCTCAAGGGTAGAGCCTTATACTCTCTCATGCAGAGGTTTATAGGAGAGGTATCCACCTGGCTACACGCACAGCCGCATCCCAATGTCTTGGATTTTATTGGACTATATCGTCCAGACACCTCGAAGCCACCGGCTATAGTTTGTCCTTTTCGAGAGGCTGGAAACATACTGCAGTATATTTCAAAGACCGGAACTGACCGTCGCCCTCTGGTATATATCGTACCTAGCTTCCAGCTTATGCCTCGCTGACATACATAATATAAGGCACCGGGTATTGCAAACGGATTGGCTCATCTTCATAATCATAACGTTGTACACGGCGACTTGAAACCGGTCAGCATAATCCACAAATATATGACTTGCCTAACTCGTTTCATGTTTTCCGTAGCAAAACATTCTGATACATATCGACGCCGAAGGAAATCCAACACCGGAAATATCGGACTTTGGCAGAGCCAGGATTCTCAACATGGGCGGTTTTACAGGAAGTCTACACACAACACGGCGGTACGGTCTGTCTCTAGTCCATTTCCATGATGCTCAAGCCTCCCTATATATGAAGGTACACTGCACCTGAAGTGCTCTTTATGGATGATCCCGTCCTAGAGATGCTGCAAGACCAACCCACAAACCGAATGTTCACAAAGGCTTCCGACGTCTGGAGCCTGGGAATGGTCCTCCTTCATGAAAGTATTTCACTTATGCGGCACGTGAACCATTGACCAACCCTTGTTAACACACAGATTCTAAGCGGAAGGGAGCCATACCCCCGAGCAGGCACAAATGAAGGTGTCATTGTGGTGAACCTCTCTCGTGGTGTGGAACCAGAGGAGAGAGATCATCTCAACCTTCCGGATCGCATGATAGTTTGGCCACTCCTCCGGGGATGCTGGAAGCTGGCTGATGGACCAAGTGCCAGGTGCTCTGCACAGGATTGTGCCGATGGACTGAAACCTTACATATCCCTGGAGAAATTCGCGCGTAATTGATCTCTTATACTATAACCTAAATTACTAGGGTGATCGCCAGTGTACATTAGCTCCCCCTCGATACTCAATTACTTCACTAGAAGCTTGGTCGTATTGAGGTTTACTGCGTCTCATCTTTGGATTAGTCATCCACATATTCCGTCCCGGTTCGACGTTGCGACACCTCCCCATTTGACCTCGAGTCGAACACTAAACTCGAAAGGACCCCATCATTGATAGAATTTTCAGTTAGCTTCATGATGGCTTGACAAAGGCGTAATATCAGCCGTAGGTTCCCTGACACAATTCGAAAATGGAACAAGTGTGATCCAGATCTCTAAAGATGTCCACTTACGCAGGTGTAATACATAGCAGGGAGCCACCTATACTATGTTGCTGGAGAAGCGCAGAACCAAACGAAGGGCTTCTGCTATTCCTATTAGCAACTTGGGTAGGGAAGTACGACCTACGACATCTTCGTATGCCGATGAAGCTTCGGATTACTCTTGAGTGTAAAGCAGTGGATCATTGCACGTCAATATCTTAAGGTAGTTGAAACAACATGGCATTACAAGCTGTGGGCGTTAAACTCATTCTAACTGCATGAATACGCTCTCAATCAGTCACAGCGGCCATTGAGCTGAGCGGCGGATTGTAAGTAAGCAATGGAATTTCGAGAGACTGAAGAGCTGACGGCAATTCTCCGCCTTTTCAAACTCCGATTTCTGAGGACTGCGATTGGGAGAGTTGGCAGTGTCGGTGGTCGACGCGCCCCCAAGCCCTCCTCCCCCTTTTGAGCGACAAAGGGTTGCAACTCGTATGTTCTCGGGCCGCTATCGTAGTCCACCAGTGTTACGAATGCTTGGACGCACATCAAACCTAAACCTAGTTAGGGCGAGCTGAGTTTCAAGTCGTTTCTGAGCATCGATGGTCACCTTCTGCTTCATCCCACCACCATCGCTCGCTCCACTTTGTCCAGTATCCCAGATGCAAACCATCCTCTCCCTGGGAGGGTAACATCACAACAAGTGCTATAGTCTGATTGCGGAACAGGTCTCCTCGCTTGCAACGTGAGTATTCTTTACCCCTTTCCAAGCCCTTGAACATGATTTTAATCCGCTTCAGATCGTTAGTACTTGCGCTCACTAGCTCAATCAATAAACGAAATGCTCCAACGGTGCCATTCCGATATCCGGATCCGAGCTTCCTTCTATGATTTTCTTGAGGGACATGGTCGTGGTCTGGTACATGAAGGTGCATTCGCCTGTCTTATAAGCACATGGCACGATCGCCGACCATGTAATCCTGTCGGAACTCTTCAGAGAACGAAGGCGGTTCGCTGAATCTCTCACTTCTGGGATATGGGCTCAATGGGTCACTGGGTATTACCATGTTACGCGTTCTATTCAACTCCGCCAACATATTCATTTCCCTCGGGACTCATTCGTTGCACTTCGACGATCTACGCGCGCACACACCTTGATTCTACTTGGATAGACTCAGACTCTGCGTCATCACCAGCTACATGGCTGCCCTTGAACGGAAATCCAGTGCCTTTCATGATCTCGTTCCTAGCTCAAATTGACGTGTCCATTTGCGCTTCTATGCTTGAGATTGCTGGCTATTTGTTGTGCTCTGACTCCAGGCACTATGGGCACTCCATCGCAATGTAGTGTATGTTACTCCGCTCTTACGTTGTGGATGGGATAGAGTCGGGACTGAGCTATGCCTTCAACTCGCGATTCGATAGATGCATTATGCTTGCGTTTAACCCGGGCCTGATGCGTCTATATCAATGATGTTACGTGTTCTATAAGTCAAAAGGCGAATAGGTGTACTATCACTGCTACGAATCAAAACACGAATCATTTCCCCTGAACCCAGCAGAAATACACTTATTGCCCGATAAAAAGCAAGACGCCTATAGTTGGCCGCCTAGAATATAGCGTTGAGCTCGAGAATTGATCTAGAGCGTCGAGGCCCTTGAGGTGTACGATATCGGATAAATCTGATGCCGTTTGACTAGCACACCTCACCGCAAATAGAGGGTCTCCTCATGCTTCTAGGATCGAAGTGAAGCGGGAGAGCTCACGACCTCCCACGGTTGCTCTTCTCTCCGGCAATTCCCCGAAATTTGAAAATCCGACTAGATCGATTTGTCCGCAGAACGGCTCCGCTTCACCCCTCCAGCAGCCTGATTACTTATCCTGTGGAAATGGCCCATGCTCTCAAGATGGAATCGTAACCAAGTTTATTATGCGCATATACTATTTAGACAGGCTCAGACGCTGCCCTTGGAGACGGCACGCCCGACGTCGACTTTCGCGCCCTCCCTGATGTAACATCTAAAGGACCGACTCTCAGTCGCACTTCTGAACAGCCTCACGTGTAGTCTTTGTTACAGAAATAAGGGCTGTCCAGCAGTTTCTTGGACACAGGCGAGCCTACGGAAACGATTGGTTTACGTCTGTATGGCCATTGTATGCACACCCCCGGACCTTTCCGTGCGACGGTGCTTTGGTTTAGTTACCCAAAGCTGGTGCTCTTTTTTTTCTGAGGGAGCTAACGGGGTTGATTTCAACCGTTGCTTTGTATCTACTGCTTAATGCATACGACGGCTACTTGATGTGGAGCTTAGCTCACTCGCTGTTGCATGTTGTCCCTGCCGTTCCCATCAACGATGATTCTGAGACACGGCTGGATGTTAGCCGCATTTATCTGGTCTTCTATTTAATCGCCTACCGATACCCTTACATTCTCATCCGGACTTCCCTTATAACATCAACCCCGAGGAATGGCTTCTAATACTCCCAACGTACACTTTGGACGCCCAGCAAACTCTCAACAAGCTGATACAACGACCTTGTCTTCGAACGTAGCCTTCGCATGGAGTATTATAGACAGCCCCACGCATAAAATTATGGCGTGTTCATTGATCTTGTGAGTAGACTTCCGATGTCCCTTCCTAGTTGAACACTACAATGAATGTCCGACTCACACAGATGTGCATACATCACCTTCCTATTGATCTTCCCTGGGATCTTGTTGATCGACTATATACACCCAGATAACACTTCTGTGGCGTTGGGAGGAACATCATATGCGTTTGCGATTATACTTTTGTGGGCGGATGCAGGCGTGAGGATTTTGTGTTGCTTTTGGCCCCAGGTGGTCGAGGTATGTATAACTATTTTGAGCTCGAACATGCACGTGCTGGGTGCCGCTAACACAATCAATTATTTCGTCATTCGTGCCTTAGAGAATGTCAAGGGCACGTCTGACCTT
The DNA here is from genome assembly GCA_027627405.1 of Leucocoprinus birnbaumii. Taxonomy (NCBI): domain Eukaryota; kingdom Fungi; phylum Basidiomycota; class Agaricomycetes; order Agaricales; family Agaricaceae; genus Leucocoprinus; species Leucocoprinus birnbaumii. The sequence goes on from JANIEX010000696.1 coordinate 16,747, forward strand.
GTTCCAAAGACTGACTGCGTTGATATCGTCGGTCGGGTGCGTATGTTGGTTGTCCACCATGCTCCACAAGCTCATTAGAGCACATAGTGGTTGTATTTTTACTCTGGCAGGAGTCATCTACGTCGCCCGCTGGTACTCTATCCACACGAACAGACTGCTATCCGGGCTCCTCGGTCTGGTAATGATAATCATTATTTTAGCAGCGTACAGAAACGAAAGCAAGAAGGCTCTCACTGAAGCCCTTAAAGACGTCGAGCAAGGTGAAGGTCCGAATGCGCATGTGCGGAGCAGCAACGGCGAAAATGGAAGCAGTAATGTTGTGGCCGTTAGGAGCGGAGTTGACAGGCCGGAGGGGCGTAGAGCCGAGGGACTCCCAGTTGCGAGCAATTAGAAGAGCTATCACTTGGGACATGTTTCCTTTCACACCATCCTACGTTGTTTCCTATTCGAGATTGCTTCACATTCGACCAATATTATGCTATATGCATCTAATCCAATGTGACGTCCTGAATCATTGTGCTGAAGGCAAAGAGTTTGAGAAGTATACGAGAGCTTTGGTCAGAACATCGACAGTGAATGAAGGTGACCAAAACCTCGAAATAGCCCCGGTCTTAGGCAGGAGTACGAACGCGCTACGTAAACTATCGAAATAGGTTTTAATTACAAATAACGCCATTATTGCCTCCTTAGTTTTCATCTTTGTTGACCGTTCATTCTTTCTAGATAATCTCCTTTTATACAGTCAAGCATCGCCCCTTGTGAGCGACTCGGTACCTAGGATTGAGAGATAATCAGATTACAGCCGGCCTGTCCTAAAAATGCCAGAATTTAAATCTCGTACCCTCGTCTCCCGCAATGCGTCACCATTCTCAAGTCTTACACTTTATGTGAAAAGGACGAGCGGGTCGTTTCCTGGCTAGCTCGGCCGCATGCTACACCATTTTTCACCAGGTCTGACTGCCGAAGCGTGTAAGGGAAACCATTCGTGCGAACTAAATGGTGACTAATTTCCGATAATGTCTTCTCAAGAACCATTGAGCCATAATTTTCCGTCGTTAGAGATACCATCTCATCTGGGGGGCTCATCAAAGAGTTGAATACGGGCTTGGAATGCCTTGAGTGGTCGACCCGATTGCCTATAGAGCCTACAGCGCAGAAAGTACGCGAGAAAACCACAGATGTAGCGAAAAACTGGAAGACGACAAGGTGTTTCGTGAGCAGAGAATCCTTCTCTGTGTCTATTGCTGCAAGTAAAGCATGTTGCCCAGGAGAGATTCGAAAGAGCCTTTGCCATGACCGGGCGCTGGCCGCGAGTTTTTCGCCCCTAGTACTTATACTTACTAGGCTAAGCTAGCAAATATGCCGGTCTCTAATATGCTAATTCTGATTTTTACCGAGAGCTCTCTTTCTCTTTGGAATAATTGTATCCCGGATTGGGGATGGTAATCAAAAATAAAGGATGCTCATGATATTCATCATGCCCTAACTTGTGCGGGACCAGACGATTGGTGACATATTTCAACATGATTATCATCGGATATACGAATAGACCATGGCGGCCTTATCAAATATACAGCGTTGCACCCAGAGATCCGGTGCTTTGAACACGAGCAATTGCCTAAAAAGGGCCAGATGAATAACAGTTCCTGATGCATGATGTTAGGTGCTCAACGTCCAACGTCAATTGATGTGATCGGATGTAGTATGTCACAGAGAACTTAGAAGTGACTCACTGTGCAGTCCGGAATTCCCCAGTCACGGTCTTGTATTCCGAGCTCTTTTCCTTCTCACTCTGACACGATAAGAGTTTTCCTAGAAGACTGGACCTTGCCGTGTCTTCGAATTCCAAGGTTTTACGGGAAAATCTCTTGGCCTGTGCGAAAGCTTGGTGCTCGGGACTCGGTGACTCAGGACTGGCCGAGTCGGGCTCTTGGCTCCTAGCTCCAGCTAATGATGTCTGCTTATCTCGAGGGTGGATCCATGCTTATATTCTGAATAGGACATTAGTCATTCTTGGCCAATATGCGCCCTCGCCTCGCAAGCCTTGAAACTCTCACGCAAATAATCACAGTTTCTCAGGCAAACAAGCAACTAGACACTTCTTGGTGAACGCGAAACAATCAAGCAATATCAAATGATCAATCCGTCAGACCTTCCGTCAAGAAGCCCTGAGCAACTGATGATTTCTCCTCTGTGATAAGGTTTCACCTTATACTTCTTTCACTCTCATGCTCACTCATCCGGAGGCTTTATATAAGCGACCTTCGTCGACAAATTTTCTCCAATTCTCAACGTCTCCAGACTTGGCGATTGATGGAACCAACTTAGTGTTTAAATGCTCCCTGAAGAACTCAATAGGAGCCCATGCTTTTCCCTACGCTTTGACCAGTTTCCTTTCGAACAAATACGGAGACGCCAACGCCCGCAGGAACGAGGATAATCATTGAGGGGTCGAAATTGGAAGCCGTGCATATCATTCTGTTTCAGATCGATAGGTTCTGATCTGGGTGCAACCTGCGATTGCAACTCGTGGCCTCACATTACCCTCAAACATACGAGTTGCAAACAAACTTGAGCGCAAGAAGGGTATTATCTCACCAAACCTTGGAGCTGCCCACTTATCGTATCCCTGTCATGAAACGACAGAAAGGTGTGGCAGCCTCTAGTCCCTATCGGGGAGAGGATCACTATCTTATTTGCAATATCCCATATCAGGTTCGGCCTCTGAATCACATAATAGACTGTGTGAACTCGAACAGATGCCAAATGTCAGCTGTACCTCGAAGGCCGGTTTTAACTCGCTTTCATTGTTCCCTCGGACTTTACCCCTGAAATAGATACGGGTTTACTATCTTAGCTGAGTGCCATATTGGCGTGTTCAACTCCTCCAGCGGAGTATAACTGGAGGGCTGCTGTGGTTATATGCCTCTCCTGATAAAAGAAAAAAATCAAACCTTAGGGGGAACTATCGTTGTCGAGGCCCTCCGTTCCCAATGAGCGGTCACACGAGCATCTTCGTTACTGCAACAGGTAATGCCTTCAAAGAAGGATGCTCATTTGGATAAAGACGGATAGAGACGCACGTTTGTGAAGTTAATTTTGCTCTCTTACTAGTGGTGAGTGGGTCACCAGTCTAACAACGCCCATCAGCCCCCGCGCCCTATCGGGGTCAACTAGAGCTATCATGAGTGCTTTCTATACCCTACCATCATGTCCGACCAGCAGCATATGTATGTCTTTTTCCTTCTGCTACTCAGAAGGTTTCTGAAGTGCATGCAAATCGGCAGCGGAATCTTTCCTAGAAACGACGATTCTTTCATTCACGGTCTGCGAGTCTAATCGTTACTGTGAAGACACGCCTGACAATGGCCTCCTTAGGCTTCCCTGGTATCCTATCAGACGCTAATCAGAGGTATCATGCCAGAATTAAAGGAGTCCGTCTTTTATTCTGCTCTTCTCATATGAAGTCTGAACTCATTTGACGGACTAATTCGCCAGGAAGTTCAGATCTCACTGCCCTATCTCGGAGTGTCGGCTTCTGTGGTCGAGATAAAGCTTCTACAATCCCAGATAATTGGATTTAACAATCAACAAATGATTAGCAATACGGATTCATTGAAGGAAATTGTTCTTTGGGAAGCAGGTAAAGAAACGCCCGACACATATCAGGCAAGAAACTACCTAAGTATTATTTCCCGGGACTAGCAATTGGCTAACTGTAGTCTAGGGGCGCTATCAGTTCACGCTCGATGTTCCTGTTGACATTCCTCCAACAGTAATGTTCAGCAATCAAGGTTTGTCGAATCCGTTCTTGGACTATGTCAACAGCTGTTCTCTGTTGCATACTGATGAGCTGATAGGTATCGAGATCAAATATGCATTGCAGGCAACTGTTTACCGTGGTAAAAGGTAAGTCCCCTTCTTCGACAGCTGTGTTGTGGCTCCTCAAAAAACGACATTCTTCAAGGACAAGGTTCTGGAAAGAGACACCGTTTTCTCATACCTTACCAATTGAAATCAAGAAATACGAGTTTCATCCTGCATGGCCGATTTATCACAATCCGAAGCCGAAACTCCTCGATAACGGCAGAACACGTTTCTCTTCCAGACTACTGCGCTCAAACTTCTGTTCAGGAGAAACAATTACGCTCGCCGTCGCGATAGCCTTCAGGTCTCATCAGTTGGTGCCTGATATACTAGAATTCGAGGTCAAATTATGGCAGTACTTCTCGGTAGCTTCTCAATTACCTGGGACTCGGCAGCAGCAGTCGGGATCCTCAAGCCCAGAACGGTTCACAAACCTGATCTCCCAGCGAGTCACATGCTGTGCTACAGCTCCCGAGGCCACAACATTCTCAGCTGAACTATTTTGCCAAATACCACAGGCTATCATACCAACGCTCGCCTACAAGTCGGTCCAGGCGGAAGTCACTTATAAGCTTGAAGCTACAACTTCCATCTCTGGGGAGCAACTGGTCCTCGATGTTCCGCTTATCATATCTCCATTTCAGAGGTATACTGTCACAATCAATGACTATGTTTCCGTATGCTGTTAACTTATAATCTACACATAGTTGTTCCTTAAACAAGAAGCTGAGGTAAGTTGGATTACCGTTAGAATATACAAGATGAAGTGTATAATATTTCACTTAGGACATTAGGGCCAGTGTCTAGCTTGGGAGGAGTTCTTCAGTCTGTGATTCCATCTCCAAATTCCCAGCTTTCTGTGCCTCTGGCAAATGCTTTACATGGAGGACCTGGTGGAATAAGCGCCCATGTTGTAAGATTTGCCGTATTACTATCCTCATTAATTGCTCCTCTAATCACGATCTAAGCCTCAACTTCAGGTGTTGACAAAGAACGAAATTCTTGTGTCATCAAATGTCATAGGAATCGGTGGCTTTTCGGATGTATATCTTGGGGAGTGGAGCGTTGGACACGGCACGGGAAGAGGCAAGGTCGCTAATGTTCCTCGCCTGGTACGTTAGTCCCATCAGACTGAGCAATAATTCGGCAGGTCGCTGTGAAGACTTTTCGAGAGCTGAATGCTAGGAAAGACCCATCCGTCTTGCGTGCATTTCAGAGGGCAAGTGACGTATCATCCAAACCAGGACTTCTGAGATAACCTTACTTCCTTGCCTGCAGAGACTTATAGCAGAGATCTCTACCTGGTTGCTGGCGCAAGGTCACCCGAATATTTTACCATTTATCGGAGTTTATCAGCGAGAGATTTCAAGAGTAGTCGCTCTCGTGTCCCCATTTCGAGAATCAGGCGACCTCCTCCATTTTCTCCCGCAATGCCTTGAATCGACCCGCCATCCACTCGTATGCTTTTCTCAGCTCCTAAAGTCATGTCGCTCAATCGCTACCTAGGCATTAGGGATCGCCAACGGTCTGGCACATCTTCATGCTCACAAGATTGTTCACGGCGACCTTAAACCAGTGAGCAATATTGGTCCTAATCTTTTGAGTAGAATCACTGATCCTACTTGCAGCAAAACGTCCTGGTCAATATCGACACTGAGGGTAGACCGATATGCGAAATATCGGATTTTGGTCGGGCTAAAATTCTAGATATGCCGGGGTTTACCGGGAGCCTCCAAATTACACGACGGTACGACGACTCTCAAATCTCATCAGAAAGTTATGAACTGTTTAATCAGCTACAGCGCACCTGAGATACTTCTAAGTGACGTTACTAATGTCGTCGGGGGACCAAACGGAGCCAATCGAATACT
>JANIEX010000697.1:0-22461 GCA_027627405.1 Leucocoprinus birnbaumii
ACCCGCGAGCATCTCTTAGTATCCTGCACAAGGGTATTCAAACAGGACTATGAAGGGGCGCCCATGCGCTTCCAACAAGTCATCAGGTTCTGCAAGGAGAACCCGTGGATGTTCTCCTTCCACACCGTTCCCCACAGAATGATCGGTAGTTTGACAACCTTCTTCGGGGTCCGCCGGTTTTTGGCTTCTTGGTGAGTTCATCTCGGCTAACGTAGGTGTGCGTGGCCAGGGGTAGGAGCCAGCTCAGGGCGGCAAACAACTGGCACTCCCCACCGGTAGTACCGTTCGCTCACAGCTTGGCTCCATAGAGTCCTCCGGGACAGAGGGGCTTCAATCACGCACTCAAGTCGGCCGTTTGGGGCTTGTCGGGTCACTGAGAGCAGGATGGTCGCCTGATGAGGGACTGACGGCTCATCCGGATGCTCGCTCGCTGCACTCGCTCACCCTGGGCGTCGCCCGCAGCTCCTCAGTTAAAAGGTTTATTGGGCTTTGCTGCCTGAGGGGCCTTATTCTTTGGCTGTGGAGTTGGCATATTCAACTCGGAGAAGTGGAGGGATAATTCCTATTTCTTGCTACTTTAGTGTACTTCATTTGTAACATCGTATCCACGGGCTACTACTGGGTTCCGCAATATAAATTTCTGATTTCAAAAAAAGAAAAAAAAAAAAGACCCTCTCTAGGACTCACCCCATTCGGTCTTTGATGGGACGGTGTAATGCCCCTGGTGCCCATGTGCATTGGTGGCACATCAATAACCTTGGCACCAAGGCCTTCTTGGTGACCAAGTCTATAGCTGTGGATGTAGCTGGAAAGCTCCCATGCCTGATGGAGGTCTTTGATGCTGACAGCAGCGAAGCCCACCCTGGTAATCGGATCATGGACATCTTCTCCAACAGGATTAGCTTCCATCCCAGACCCACTGGTGTGTCCCCTGAGGAGCAGACCACCTTACTTGACGCTACTTTGCTTAGGGCAAAGGGTGAAGAACACTTGGCTATTGTGGCATGTGACACTTCTGTCCCCCAGGATAGTACCGAGCAGGCTTTGGCTGCAGCCAGGGTCTGGATCGGAGATTGCATGGTGAAACAGACTCACCAAGCCTCCAGCAGAGCTACGGCCCCCGATGCCAAGCTTCATGCCATCAGGGCCAGTATTGGCATGGCTACGGCCATCGCTGGCATTGACCACGTCTATGTCTTCATGGACCACTTGCCTTCTGCAGAGCGGGCAGTGGAGATCTCTTGAGGTCTGCACTAGGTTGCGATCCTGGCTGGGCACCAACCCAGCAAGACACATTTCTTTCATTTTGGTTAACTCCAAGCTGAAGTGGAGCATCCACCAGAATGTTCACAAGTATGTGAGCGATCGGTCCTTCTCCGTACCATGCAGTCGGCATCCGGCCACGTTGCTAGCCTATCTTTGTACAGCCAAGGTTGCGGCCTGTTGGGACAAGTGGAACAGACTGTTCAGCATGTCCAAATACCTCGGAAGGGGTTTTCTCTGTCTTTGTGATAACAACAACAAGGATCTTAAGCCATCGTACCTCGGGGGAGGGACATGGCTCAAACATCTGGAGTCTCCTACACTGTGTGCAAGGGTCTGCCGCTGCGTCCTCAACCATGCTCCTATCGGGGCGTTTAGAGCTTGGTTTAACCTATCCGGCGAGGTAGGCTGCCCTTGCAGGTCTCCATTGTAGACCCACGAGCATCTCTTAGTGTCCTGCACAAGAGTATTCGAATGGGACTATGAAGGGGCGCCCACGCGCTTCCAACAGGTCATCAATTTTTGCAAGGAAAACCCCTGGATGTTCTCCTTTGCACCATTCCCCACAGAGTGATTGGCAGTCCAATGACCCTTTTCGGGGTCCGCCGGTTTTCAGCTTCTTGGTAGGTCCATCTCGGCTATCGTAGGTGTGTGTGGCCAGGGATGGGAACCAGCTCAGGGCAGCAAACAACTGGCACTCCTCAACCGGTAGTACCATTCCGCTTACAGTTTGGCTCTGTAGAGCCCTCCAGGGCAGAAGGGCTTTGACTTACACGCTCCAGTTAGCCATTAGGGACTTGCCAGGTCGCTGGGGGCAGGATGGTTGCCTGATGAGGGACTGACAGCTCATCCGGATGTTCGCTTGCTGTGCTCACTCACTGTGGGCATTGCCCGCGACTCCTCAATTAAAGGGTATGTTGGGCTTTGCTGCCTGAGGTGCTCTATTTTTTGGCTGTGGAGTTGGCACATTCCTATTTCTTGCTATTATTCGTGTACATCGTTTGTAACTTTGTATGTGCGGGCTACTACTGGGTTCTGCGAAATAAATTTCTGACATCAAAAAAAAAAAACAAAAAAGAGAGCTATATGGTCTAATGAGAGCTTTGATGGTCGAGACCTATCTGTTAGTATCAGGAGGTGAGGGACCGTCATCGCTCTCGCCCCAACTCAAATACTAATGTCACTACTCATGTCTAGATTGCATCAGGGTCAGGCAGGATTAGGGGTGTTCATATTTTTTGCCAGAATGTCAATCATAGCTAGACATATGGACTATTTACTGAGTGTATTGGAAGACGTTTGCAATATACTTTTTATCCAGGAGCCACCTCATCGCGTGATCTGTCAGACTGTATCAATGACAAACCCTGAGGGAGATGACGTTGTGGGTGCTCCTAAGCACCTGAATTGGTTGTACATGTTACAGCCTCCTGCCAATGGCAACTCATTGAGGGTTATGGTGTATGTTCATAACTGCTTGACCAAACTCAGGCCCTCAATGCGGAGGGACCTCATAGACTACCATTATGTCCTTGTCCTCTCGCTCTTCCCGGGAGATGGGGTCATCAACTTGATGAACGTCTACTCTGATGAATCAGCCACCACTATCAATCTTCTCCATTAGGAAGTTGATAACCTCCCTGTGTTTCACTACGTGGGCAGCAATTTCAATTGCCACTCTTCGGTATGGGATGCCACAGTAGCCCATCACCGGCAATCTGCACAACATCTTGTTGACATCTGCTCAGACCTCGGGGTCAGCTGGTCCAGGCCAGTTAATCATGGGAACACCTTGATTCTGCATAACCCAGAACTTAATGGCTTGGTCATAGACTTGGTCTGGACCCAGCCACAACCTGATGCCACCAATCTCCCTAGATTGGAGCACGACCACAGGGGGACATCACACCATGTGCCAATCTCCATCGTATTACCTGTTGTGGAGGCCGACATCCGCATTACCAGGACGGTAGTTCCCAAGGGAAGCGACGAGGAGAAGGCTTTCCTGGGGGACATATCGTTGGGCTTGGGACTCTTTTTTTTCTTTTTTTTTTGAAATCAGAAATTTATTTTGTGGAACCCAGTAGTAGCCTGCGGATACAAAGTTACAAATGATGTACACAAATAATAGCGAGAAATGGGAAATATCCTCTACAACTCCAAGTTGAATGTGCCAACTCCACAGCCAAGAAATAGGGCACCTCCAGTAGCAAATCCAAATGTACCCTTTAACCGAGGAGTTGCGGACAACGCCCACAGTGAGTGAGCGCAGCGAGCAAGCATCCAGATGAGCTGTCAGTCCCTCATCAGGTGACCATCCTGCCCCCAGCAACCCAACAAGCCCCGAACGGCCAACTTGAGTGTGTGAGTCGAAGCCCCTCTGTCCCGGGGGACTCTATGAAGCCAAGCTGTGAGCGGAACAGTACTACCAGTGGGAAGTGCTGGTTGTTTGCCACCCTGAGCTGGTTCCTACCCCTGGCTGTGCACACCTACATTAGCCAAGATAGACTCACCAAGAAGCCAAAAACCAGTGGACCCTGAAAAGGGTCATCAAACTGCCAATCATTCTGTAGGGAACGGCGCAAAGGAGGACATCCAAGGGTTCTCCTTGCAGAACTCGATGACTTGTTGGAAGCATGTGGGCGCCCCTTCATAGTCTCATTCGAATACCCTTGTGCAGGACACTAAGAGATGCTCATGGGTCTGCAGTGGAGACCCGCAAGGGCAGCCTACCTCATCAGATAGGTTGAACCAGGCTCTAAATGCCCCAATGGGAGTGTGGTTGAGGACACAGCAGCAGACCCTTGCACATAGCGTAGGCATCTCCAGATGTTTAAGCCATGTTCCTCCCCCAAGGTATGATGGCTTGAGATCCTTGTCATTGTTGTCACAAAGACGGAGAAAACCTCTTCCGAGGTACTTGGATGTGCTGAACAGTCTGTTCCACTCGTCCCGACAGGCCGCAACCTCAGCCATACAAAGATATGCTAGCGACGTGGCCGGATGCCAGCCATGCACTACGGAGAAGGACCGATCGCTCACATATTCATGAACGTTCTGGTGGACACTCCATTTCAGCTTGAAGTTAACCGAAATGAAAGAAACACACCTTGCTGGGTTGGCACCCAGCCAGGATTGCAGTCTAGTGCAGACCTCAAGAGATCTCCACTGTCCTGAGTGAATCCCCAGGTCCACCGCCCGCTCTGCAAAGGGCAAATGGTCTGTGCAAACATAGATATGGTCAATGCCAGCGATGGCCGTGGCCATGCCAATACTGGCCCTGATGGCATGAAGCTCAGTGTCAGGGGCCGTAGCTCTGCTGGAGGCCTGGCCATGTGATGGCATGGACTGAGATGAGCACACCAAAAGAGCATCCATCATCTCCTTCCAGGAGAAGGGTAGCCAGTCCTGCTCCGGGGAGGGGTCGAGCTGATCCAATATGGCTAGGTCACACTGTCACCCAGAGGCAGCATTGTACATGCTGTGGAGGGCCTCCCAAAGGGAGCGTTGGGCTTGGGAGTCGTCGATTTGACGGGTCTGGATTCAGATGACAAGATTGAGGCAGCGGCTCACACTGTTGCTGAGGTGTTCTCCAGGGCTTGGCAATGCCATGCCATGAAGGTCGTCATTACTAATTGCTCAAAGTCATAGTGGGATGACAAGTGTGATGCCGCTATTAAGCGATACCATGAATCGCGGAACCCTGCAGACTACACATCCCTTGGGTCAGCCACATGGTCTGCCAAATGCAAATTCTTCAATGAGAAGATCAAGGAGATTGCATCTGAGCGCCAGTGTCCCTGGGACCTTATGGCCTGGGTAAATCAGCACAACCTTCCTGCGTGCAAGGCGATCACCTATAACAGCGAGCCTTGCCATGACATGGACTCCCTCAGGGAGGCCCTCCATGGCACATGCAATGCCGCCTCTGGGCGGCAGTGTGACCTTGCCATATTGGATCAGCTTGACCCCTCCCAAGAGCGGGACTGCTACCCTTCTCCCAGAAAGAGATGATGGACACTCTTCTAGCGTGCTCATCCCAGTCCGCACCCAGGCTGGACCATATCACTGGGTCCCACCTCAAGAGAACCCTCCCAATCAAAGATGTGATGGAGAAGTTCTTGGCAATAGCTGATGCCTGCATGAAGGTGGGGTATTGGCTGTCACATTTCAAGGAGTCCGTCTCGGTGATCATTCCAAAACCAGGAAAGCCACAACTCTTTTTTCTTTTTTTTTTGAAGTCAGAAGTTTATTTCACGGAACCCGATAGTAGCCCGCGGATACAAGGTTACAAACGATGTACACAAATGAAAAAGATAGGAAAAGTCCCTCGACCTCTCCGAGTTGAATATGCCAACTCCACAGCTGAGAAATAGGGCANCTCCNGTAGCAAATCNNAACATACCCTTTAACNGAGGAGTCACGGGCGANGCCCACCAGTGAGCGAGNGCAGCNAGCGAGCATCCNGATGAGCCNTCAGNCNCTCATCAGGCGACCATCCTGCCCCCAGCAACCCNACGAGNCCCNAANGGCNAACTTGNGTGNGTGAGTNGAAGCCCCTCTGTCCNGGAGGACTCTATGGAGCCTCTTTAGGATGTCTCCAACGGGCGGGTGTGAGGCCCTTGCTGGCCTTATACCCGTTCATCTGCATTTGAGGAAGTTAGCATTGTGGGCCACCTACAGGGTCGCGACCTCTCTAGAACTCACCCTGTCTGGTCTCTGATGGGACGGCGCGATGCCCCAGGTGCCCATGTGCACCAGTGGCACATCAATAATCTTGGCACCAAGGCTTTTTTGGCGACCAAGTCTACGGCAGTGGATGTAGCTGGCAAGCTCCCACGCCTGATGGAGGCCTTCAACGCAGATAGCAACGAAGCTTGCCCCGGTAATTGGATCATGGACGTCTTTTCTGACAGGATCAGCTTCCATCCCAGACCCAACGGTGCTTCTGCTGATGAGCAGATTGCCTTGCTTGACGCCACTTTGCTTAGGGCAAAGGGCGAAGAACACTCGGCTATCGTGGCGTGTGACGGCTCCATCCTCCAGGATAGTACCGAGCAGGCTTTGGCTGCGGCCAGGGTCTGGATCGGAGATCGCATGATAAAGCAAACTCGCCAAGCCTCCGGCAGAGCTACAGCCCCTGATGCTGAGCTTCATGCCATTTGGGCCAGTATCGGCATGGCTACAGCCATTGCTGGTGTTGACCACATATACGTATTCACGGATCACTTGCCCTCTGCAGAGCGGGCGGTTGATCCGGGGATTCACTCAGGTCAGTGGAGATCTCTTGAGGTCTGCACTAGGTTGCGGTCCTGGCTGGGTGCTGACCCGGTGAGGCACGTTTCTTTCATTTTGGTTAACTCCAAGCTGAAGTGAAGCGTCCACCAGAACGTTCACGAGTATGTGAGCGACCGGTCCTTCTCCGTAGCGTGCAGCTGGCGTCCGGCCACATCGCTAGCATATCTTCATACAGCTGAGGTTGCGGCCTGTCGGGACGAGTGGAACAGACTGTTTGGCACGTCCAAATACCTCAGAAGGGGTTTTCTTCATCTCTGTGACAACAATGACAAAGATCTTAAGCCATTGTACCTCAGGGGAGGAACATGGCTTAAACATCTGGAGACTCCTACACTATGTGCAAGGGTCTGCGGCTGCATCCTCAACCACGCTCCCATCAGGGCATTTAGAGCTCAATTTAACCTATCTGACAATGTAGGCTGCCCTTGCGGGTCTCCATTGCAGACTCGCGAGCATCTCTTAGTGTCCTGCACAAGGGTATTCAAACGGGACTATGAGGGGGCGCCCACGCGCTTCCAACAAGTCATCAATTTCTGCAAGGAGAACCCCTGGATGTTCTCCTTTGCACCATTCCCTACAGAATGATCAGCAGCTTGACGACCTTCTTCAGGGTCCGCTGGTTTTCAGCCTCTTGGTGAGTCTATCTTGGCTATCATAGGCGTGCATGGCTAGGGGTGGGAACCAGCTTAGGGTGGCAAACAACCAGCACTCCCCAACCGGTAGTACCGCTCCATTCACAGCTTGGCTCCGTAGAGCCCTCCAGGGCAGAGGGGCTTCGACTCACATGCTCAAGTTAGCTGTTCGGGACTTGTTGGGTCGCTGGGGGCAGGATGGTCGCCTGATGAGGGACTGACAGCTCATCCGGATGCTCGCCTGCCGTGCTCGCCTACTGTGGGCATTGCTTGCGACTCCTTGGTTAAAGGGTATGTTTGGATTCGGTACTGGAGGTGCCCTATATCTCGGCTGTGGAGTTGGCATATTCAACTTGGAGTTGTGGAGGGATCCTTTCCTACTTCTCGCTATCGTTAGTGTACATTGTTTGTAACTTTGTATCCATGGGCTACTACCAGGTTCCGCGACAATAAATTTCTGACATCAAAAAAAAAAAAAAAGACCCATCATGTCAACAAGTCCCAAGGCTAACAATATGTCCCCTAGGAAAGCCTTCTCCTCGTCGCTTCCCTTGGGTACTACCATCCTGGTAATGCAGATGTCAGCCTCCACAATAGGTAAGAGGATGGAGATCAGCACGTGGTCCGAGGTCCCCCTGTGATCATGCTCCAATCTGGGGAGATTGATGGCATCGGGTTGTGGCTGGGTCCAGACTAGGTCTATGACTGAACCATTGAGTTCTGGGTTATGCGGAACTAAGGTATTCCTGTGGTTAACTGGCTGAGACCAGCTGACCCCGAGGTCTGAGCACACGTCAACTAGACACTGTGCAGATTGCTGGTGGTGGGCTACCGCAGTATCCCACACTGAAGAGTGGCAATTGAAATCGCCACCTATGTAGTGAAACACAGGGAGATTATCAACCTCCTGATGGAGGAGGTTGATGGTGGTGGATGATTCATCAGAATAGACATTCATCAGATTAATGACCCCATCTCCCAGGAACAACGAGAGGATGAGGATGTCACGGTGGTCTATTAGGTCCCTCTGCATTGAGGGCCTGAGTTTAGTCGAGCAGGTATGGACGTACACCATAACCCTCCACGGATTGCCATTGGCAGGTGGTTGTACCATGTACAACCAATTCAGATGCTTGGGAGCACCCACAACGTCATCTGCCCTTGGGGTTCGACATTGAGACTGTCTGGCGGATCACGCGATGGGGCGGCTCCTGAACAAATAGTATATCAACGGAATCCTCCAATACACTAAGTAGATAGTCCAAATGCAAACAACTGCGATTCACGTTCTGACAAAATATATGAACTCCCCTAATCCTGCCTGACCCCTGACGCAATCTAGACATGAGTAGCGGTGTTAGAGTTTGAGTTGGGGCGGGAGCGACGACAGTCTCTCACCTCCTGATATTTGTTCTTGACCCACTTGCCATCCTGCAGACCCGCGAGCATCTTTTGGTATCCTGCACAAGGGTATTTGAACGGGACTATGAAGGAGTGCCCACGCGCTTCCAACAGGTCATCGACTTCTGCAAGGAGAACCCCTGGATGTTCTCCTTCGCGCCATTCCCTGTGGAATGATCGGTAGTCTGATGACCCTTTTCAGGGTCTGCCGGTTTTTGGCTTCAAGGTGGGTCCATCTCGGCTAATGTAGGTGTACATGGCCAGGGGTAGGAACCGGCTCAGGGCAGCAAACAACTGGCACTCCCCACTGGTAGTACCGCTCCGCTCACAGCTCGGCTCCATAGAGTCCTCCAGGACAGAGGGGCTTCGACTCACACACCCAAGTTGGCCATTCGGGGCTCGTCGGGTCGCTGGGGGCAGGATGGTCGCCTGATGAGGGACTGATGGCTCATCCGGATGCTCGCTCGCTGCGCTCGCTCACTGTGGGCGTCGCCTGCGATTCCTCAGTTAAAGGGTATGTTCGGATTCGCTACCGGAGGTGCCCTATTTCTCGGCTGTGGAGTGGTCACATTCAACTCGGAGTTGTGGAGGATATTTCCCATTTCTCGCTATCGTTAGTGTACATCGTTTGTAACTTTGTATCCGCGGGCTACTACCGGGTTCCGCGCAATAAATTTCTGATTTNNAAAAAAATAANAAAAAAAAAAAAGATGGCATCAGGTTGTGGCTGGGTCCAGACCAAGTCTATGACCGAACCGTTTAGTTCCGGGTTGTGCGGAATCAAAGTGTTCCCGTGGTTAACTGGCCTAGACCAACTGACCCCGAGGTCTGAGCACACATCGACAAGTCGCTGTGCCGATTGCCGGTGGTGGGCTACCGCAGTATCCCACACCGAAGAATGGCAATTGAAATCGCCCCCCACGTAGTGAAACGCAGGGAGGTTATCAACTTCCTGATGGAGGAGATTGATAGCAGTGGAAGATTCATCTGAGTAGACGTTCATCAGATTAATGACCCCATCCCCTGGAAAAAGTGAGAGGACAAGGACGTCGCGGTGGTCTATTAGGTCCCTCCGCATTGAGGGCCTGAGTTTAGTCAAGCGGTTATGAACGTAAGCCATAACCCTTGACGAATTGCCATTGGCAGGGGGCCGTACCATGTACAGCCAATTCGGGTGCTTGGGGGCACCCACAACGTCGTCCCCCTCGGGGTTCGTCGTTGAGACNGTCTGGNGGATCACGCGATGAGGCGGCTCCTGNATAAANAGTATATCGCAAACANCTCCTCCAATACACTGAGCAAATAGTCCATATGTCCGTAGCTATGATTGACATTCTGGCAAAAAATTCGAATACCCCTAATCCTGCCTGACCCCTGACGCGATCTAGACATGAGTAGTGACATTAGAGTTCGAGTTGGGGCGAGAGCGACGACAGTCCCTCACCTCCTGATATTTGTTCTTGACCCACTCGCGAGGATGTCCTTGATTTGGTCTGGAAGCCCCTTATAGTAACAATGATAAAGGACCATGTCATTCCAACTGGTGAGGGTGGCTAAGCAACTGAATTCAATTTTGTATTTAGTGATGTGATAATTGTTGGTCATTTTGAGGTTTTCTAATTCCTCAGCTGCTTCCATGACAGGATCAGCATGACCAAAGTGGGACTCAAGCTCATGGACAAAAGCATCAAAATCATTGTAAATCTTGAGGTCAGTTTCCTCTAAGTTAACCTGATTCAGATGGGACTGAAACCAGGACAAAGGGGTCCCTGTGAGATAAGTGATACCAAAGCAGACCTTGGCAAGTTTAGAAGTGAATTAATGCCTGTTTGCATCAAAATACAACTTTAGCAAAAATTTCCAATTCCTCAACTTTTTGGGATCAGAACCATCAAAGGTCTTGGGTTCACAGACCTTGGCCTGTTTGGACTGTCCAGGCGGAGCAGTCAATGCTCGGTTGTCCATACAATTGAGGGTGGAAGAGAGCACCACCAGGGCATTAGCTAGCTGTACATTTGGCTTAGCTTGGTCCTCATCTTCTTCATGATCAGAGCCAGGATGCTCATCTTCATGATCAGAACTAGGATGTAATTTGTTATCAGCCATGGGTTGCAGAGAGCTGGGAACAGAAGGAGGTAGATCAAATTGAGTAGGGTTGGGAATGAGATCCTGAGTGTCAAAGTCATTGGATGAAGTCAATTCGGATTCGGACTCAGATTTGGATGATCCTTCGGACAATTCAGGTGGTTCAGAGGGTTGTGAAGGAATGTGGGATAGTTCTCATTTGATATGAGGAAGAGGTTGGTTCTGTACTTGGATTCCCTGTGCTTGTGCTGTGTTACAAGTGACAGGTGTAGTCATACACAGTTGGTACCAGAGGTGTCAGTCTGATAATACTGTTAAGTTTGTAGTAGACAGATAAATATAATATAATAAATGGAAGTGCAGACGGATACTGGACTGAAACCAGATGTGTCCATGCTGCAGTATCAGAAATGGATAGGATATGACATTGGACCGAGGTGGTATGAGCAGGATGGACGCTGGAAGGAGTAGTTTGGGATAAGTGCCTATGTGGAAATCTAAGCAAACCCAGATCAAAGGCCAAATAGGGAACAAATTAACCAAGCAGATGGATCAGAGCCTAGAACAGAATGTGTCGTCCCAAAATAGCGTGATCATGACTGATTAGCAACTAAGGAAGAACACCAGACAGCTAATCTATAGAAAAGGGAATGATCTGCAGGGTTGAGTGCTTGTCGCAATAGTGAATAACAAAACCATAAGCTTATTGGACACTTAGTGGACTCTGTCTGCAATGCGAAGCACAAGTCATAACATGATGCCAGAATGGGCACTGGTAGTTGTTGGTAGGGTGGGTCTTGCTGCAATTAATACAATGAGCACTGTGGGGACAGGGCTTACCACCAGGAGTAGCAGCTACAGGAGGCTTAGCCTTGGGCTTTACCTTACAGCATGCAGTGTGGCCACAACAGTTCTTACTGCAGTAGGAGCCAGAGCAGATGGGACATCTTGGTGTGAGGAACTGGCAGGGGTTGGTGGTGTGGCCCCAGTGCCAGTAATGCTGACACTGTGGTGTACCTGGGTTAGCACATGCAGCCCAAATAGGGCAAGCAATTGTGCTGATCTGTAAAGACTTACCAACCAGGGTCTTGACATTGGCCCCAGACTGGGAATTGTGAAGGTTAACCCAGAAAATTGGCATATTGGAGGTAGGAGAAGCCCATATGACACATGGAGTAGATGCAAGATCAAATCATGATGCCATAGGTGACTTCAGCATGGCATCACAGACAACAGGAGGAGTAACTGGCACTTGGGTAAAACCAGTGCTGGTGAAGCAAGGAACATTGAGAATCTTGATGTATGATTTTAACTGAGGGAGGGAGGCCTGGGCTCTAAGAGAAATTCAGTGCCTTGCAAATAGAAGTTGTGATGATGACCAGATTGTCATCAGTTGCAACCTGATTGGCTGATAAGAGAATACCCTCATAGGCCTAAATGATGAACTCAACACAAAGTGATTGCTTCACTACAACCTGGTTGATCTCCATGAGGAGGAGGGAGAAAGATGTTGTGCTTGGGATGTGATCCTTGGGCAGGATGAGGATATTGTGGCAGGACAGACCAGGAGTCATCAATTTCACCTTACAGTGCTCATTAGAGAAAGGCTCAGCAGCACAATGCATAGCAACAATGCACTCAGGCTTGAGATCAGCCATTGTCTTAGTCAGTTTGTCCAAAGACAATGTGGACTTGGCAATGGCAGCATATGACTGCTACTTAGGTGGCAGAGGCAGGCAGCAAGGAGACCAGGGAGGACAGGCAGGAAAAGAAACCAATGCTCAGATAGGCTTCAATGTAGGCTTGTCAGCCAGCAGAGAAGTAGAAGATGGAGCCAGAGAGGACTCAGACTCCATGTTGATGTCATTGTTTCCATCAACAGTTCTGTAGGTGCATGTAGCTGTGCTTGCTGCCTGACAGTTGAGTAAGCTGTGGAATGCATGGGCCATCTGCTCACCGAATGGCATCCCAGTTGTTGTGACAGGAGTATCCAAGATCTCTTTAACCTTCACTGCTGTAGAAACAAGGGTGATGAGCTGTCTAGCTAGGGCAGGTACACTGTCTGGGTCATCCCAAGGCTCTTTGTTCTCAACCCATGCACAGAGAGTACACTTGATGTTGTTGATGTGTTGGACCATCAACACTGTCTTATCTTTATTCAGGCTGTGGTCAGCTGGGTATGAAGTAGTAGCCACTGAGACAGCTGGAGAAGCCTGGGCTCTCTCAGAAGCTGTGGTACCAGATGGTTAATCATGTAAGACACTAATAGTAGCAAGACAACTATAAAGAAAAGGTGTCCCTTTGTGATTTCTACCTGAAATAAATAAAGCAATATGTAATTAATCACTGCTAGAAAGCTGGTTACTGCCAACTAAGCTACCAAACTGGTCAAACACATTCTTTATATCTTTGTTCATGTTACAGCATCCATATTATGCCCTAAAAATCAAGCTTCTGGTCTGTAACCTACATTATGCAGAAGAATAGGAGGAGAGGCCCAAGCTGGATGTAGTTCTCCCACCTCTTACCATGTATACATCTTCCTGGTTGACTGAGCTCCATTTATCAATGTTTTATATATCAAAATGATAACTTTTTAACTCCCTGTAGGTTATTTTATGTGGTACATGCAACCCAATAGTGTTCATGTTGCTTGCTGGGTAGAGGATGTTTAAGCCTGCTTAGAGACCAGAAACAACACTTTCTGAGCATACTGTTGCTGGTAGTGACTGAACATGAGTAAAAAGAG
Organism: Leucocoprinus birnbaumii; assembly: GCA_027627405.1. Classification (NCBI taxonomy): domain Eukaryota; kingdom Fungi; phylum Basidiomycota; class Agaricomycetes; order Agaricales; family Agaricaceae; genus Leucocoprinus; species Leucocoprinus birnbaumii. Next base: position 13,429 of record JANIEX010000697.1, read on the forward strand.
TGTGGCTAGCAAGCTCAAGAGCCTGGACAGCAGTAAACACCTTTCTAATAGTCATTTATTGATTATTTAGTAATTTATTTAAGGTAGAAAACATAAGGAGACACCCCTCTATGATATTATACTTGTCACTACTTGTCTTATATATGACTATTCATCTAGTAGACATCTTTGGACCATTTTATTTCCTAATCTGATGCAAGGAAATAGTACTCTGAGGAGAGAAGGAGACTTAGGATGCTTAATTAAAAATGATAGTATTCATAGTAGTGAAGATGATTAGAAAGAAGTCAAAGGTAGTTTAAAATGCTCAATAAGATCACCTACTAGTCATAAAACAATGTCTAGTACTCTCAGATATCACCTGATTTTTTTCTGCCATGGGACTTAGGAGAGATCACAATTTATATAGGGGTCAAAGAAACTGTCCCAATAAGTAATGATATTAGAAATTGTTGCATTAATTAGATATAGCACTGGATCATGTGATATTATATAATTTGGATGAGTAAAATGTTGGAGTAGTTATTTGATATCTTTAAAAGATTATATAACAACCTGAATTACTTGCACCTTGATTTGTTCAAGTATGCAAAACATTGGGACAGTTTTTTGAGCCACTATATATCATCAAATGATCAAGAACCAAGAACCAAGAAAGGTTGTCATCTTCACAATGAAAAAAGAGATTTGGCTTGCATGGTCCATTCATCTTTACTGTTGAAGTACCTGTGTCTTCCTGGGGATTAAGCCAGTGAAAGAATAATAATACTAACATGTTTGATAGAATGTAATACAAACTACCACAACAAACAACAACTTGAAGAAACAGAGACATTACAAGGACCACAGAAATCACACTGGCCTGTTGAGCTGAATCTCACTGCTGTTCACATTTGGGATACTTTTGTGATTGCTGTGTTATTGGACCATTATGCACAACAGGGGACTCAACTGCACATATGGATGACCAGGACTATTATTTCAAATAAGCTATGGCAGCTGTTAACCAGCAGATCATTTGGTGCAGGCTTCCTTACGTTGTTCAGCATGTATGCAATAAGTGTGCTCAGCTGTATACTAACAAGGAAGGCCTCTCCAGTGAAAAAAAACTCAAATCATAGAAGAGTTAAGTTGTTCATGCTATCCAACTCATAGGTTGGTGATGGATTAAGTATTGGGCAACCATGTTATGCTCATTTAGGCCCACGATGCCAAGAACCATTTGACAACAACTGCCATTGGTATTGTGCTATACACCAAGACACTGAACAGATCTGTGCAATTCAAGGTTGTACTGAGCCTGCTAAGCAGGGCTCAAAAGCATGTGCTCTCAGCTTGCATCAGGACGTTGAGCAAAAGCACCAAGAGCATGCAGAAAACTCAATCCCTCTTTTTCTTCACCACTATTGTACTGCTCAAGAGATCCACAGGACAAGTAGTAGTAGTAGTGGGTCAGAAAATTTAGATGGCAAACAGGCTGAGGGACCTGAAGTAGCTGATGGAGATGTCTGGTATGAACAAAACCTGGCAGGAGCTGTTGGGGTTTATATCATAAAGGCCAGGGCTCTAGGTGCTACTGAAGATAAACTAGACAATCTACTGGGCTCAGTAGACAAAAACAAGAAGATTTGTGCTCAGTTTAAATGTAAGCACACTCATAATGAACAGCTGCTTATTTGTCCTTGTGACATGATATATGTGAGGGCTACAATGTTTGGAGCTGAAGCTGTCTCAAACTTTCTTGTGAGTTATCTTTCATTTTAGTCAGATTAGACTAAAAAAACTCAGCTGATAATCCCCAAGATTATGATCAAGAAACCTTCTCTGTCTCTGGAGATCAAAAACCTGACTTTGTTGTCTATGGCACAAATTGTGATGCATGTTGACAGGCAGATAGCAACACATGGTTCAATGAAATTGCCATGTGCCATATCAATTGATGTCTGGCATTTCAAGAACAAGCATCAAGTAACTTATGAATATTGTCAGTGCTTCTGTAACTCAGCTTCTTTCCCCCAGCTCTTGAATGAAGACAGGTCAAGGTGGTACTTCAATATGTCTGTATGTGAGCAGACCAATGCATGGCTTGGGCAATATTTTGCAATTGTTCAGGAAATGACCCCCATCAAGTACAAATTCTTTCTAAATGAAATGTGTCAAGATTAAAAAGTGCAGGTGACAATCCTTGAGTACAGTTGCTTGGAAGAAAAAAAGTAATACATTAACAAGTTGAGAGGTACAAAGGCAATACTACAAATAAAGTGAATTCTCTACAGTTTGATACTTTATCAAGCTCACTACATAAATAATATAAATATAGAAGAAGGAAACAGGAGAATAGAGATGTTAGACCTGCAGGCCTACTTGATAGTCTTTTAATACTTTGAGAAAATGGACATCTAGAGGCCCTCAGTTGTCCAACTGGCATCAACAGCAACTTTGAGATCAGTACCTGGAAGCCCCAAGTAACAGTTGCAATAGTGGTAGTAGGTGCAAGATACAATTGTTGTATTGAAGACCTTGCCAAACTGAGCAGCTAGAGTTCTATCCCAAAGGTTGTCAATTACACAAAAGCCCTATATTATGTCACACATGGACAGGGCTTTTGGCTATTGCTGCTAATCAGAAGCCCCAAACTTGCCTGTCAGAGCCATTGAACTCAGGAGATCAAGAACAGAAGCCAAAGGGTTAGGTAGTTCAGATGAAGAGGCACTGCTGGCAGAAGATCCAGCAAGTCCTGGGGTGCCTGGAGGAGAAGACAACCTTGAGCCTGACACAGAGTTACCAGAGAATAACAGAGCTGGTGATAGTAACAGGCTGGAGGTATCAAGAGGAGGCAGGGGGATAGAAGCCATAGCAAGAGAGTGTGATGAACCTGCAGGCAAAGAAAGCTGAGGGTGCTTCCTTTGAGAGTGCTGACTATTGGTGTCACTATTCAAGCCATTATCCAGATTTGCATTTGAACTCAACTTCTCAACTTTGATGTGAATACCCTGTCTCTCATTCTTCTTGTTGAAACAGAAGTGAGGAGAGCAATGAGTCAACCAGTGGACATATTCACTGATATTCCCAGTAGAAACACCAGCATGTTGCATGAATGGTAGCTGTTCCAAGCAACCATGACTGTTGTTGGTAGTTCAATACAGCTCTAGTGATGATGATCAATAATATATTGCTCAGGATGTAGTGTCATCAGACCTGTTTTGCCAGACTGATACAGAAAGTGAGAGGGTGATTTGTATGGATCCCATGATGGCCATATTTGCTGTCTTGCAGTGTGTGAATGTGTGGATTGGTATTATTGTCATGCTATTAAATAATATAGAATTGATGGTGTGATGTGAGAGTGATGCTAGGTCACTGTCAAGGCACATGAGCTCAATCAAACAATAAGTGACCATTCACAGTATCATATTTAGAAAGAGTCTAAGGTACGAATATACAGGAAAAATCCTTATATACTATGATGTATGTTTGTAGGACCAAATAATAGAGGGAGTCAGAGTAGCCAGTCAAGGGCCGGTTCTGATGTCGGTCAAGAGTTCGGTGTTGACATCGCTATACCGTGGGAAGACCGTAAATCGACATCCGTTGCTGCACCGACTTTTTAGCCGGTGCAGCCCCCTCTGAAAATCAGATCCTGGCTCTCGCTCGCGACCCACGACTTCATTCATGACTATATTATCAAATAAATAAATAAAAAATAAAAAATAATCCCTATTACATAATGCATGTCCCTCTGTTCCGTGCACTGTTGACTCTTTTTTCCAAGCCCACAGTACCCCCCTCCTCGCAACATCTGAGCAAAATATCTACTGGCAGCATAGGCTATGGCAAAGAGCCCCAAAAAGCGAAAGGCTTCAAAGAAGACTCCTATCACCCAAAAAGAGAAGCAACCTGACAAGCCTGAGAGCTCCGAAATTAAGGGTCCTGATATCAAGTGCGTCAAACCACAGCTATATATTCCTCTATTAGTAAAGCTTATTTCAACCTTAGCTGGACAGANGATGACCACAAATATAGCTGGAAACTACTTACAGCCATCGAGAGTGATTCCGGGATCAAGAACGGCTTGTATCCACCACCTGGTTCTAATTCTTCAACACAGAATGGTGGGGGGAAAACCAAGATAGAGTGGCTTTGGCAGGTAGCTATTGCGGTGTTCCGTAATGATACAGAGCATGGTGAGCAGTTTGAAACTGCATATCAGGCAAATCTACCGAAGAATAAAACCTCTCGTGATGCCAAGAAGAAAGCAACTACCTTACGTCAAAAATGGACTGATAAGATCAAAAGCCGTCTTCGCATGTGAGTAGATCTTTGTTTGCTCTTCTGAATGGTTGAGGTCAGCTTCTTTCTTATTTAGCATGAAGGAAAAAGTGCAGGAACATATGGGTGAAATGGGAGAGACAGGTGCTGGCCTTGTTGCTGAAGAGGAGATCATGGAGGGCACACCTCTCCATAATAAGTGGCGTTCGTTCAACTATCATAGTTCGTTCTTGATTGGCGCTTGCTGATTACTGAGCTAGTTGCCATCAAAGCAACAGACCCGTGGTTCTTTGACATGAAACGTCTGATTGCCGAGCGACCAAACTCAAAACCCGTCGGAATTGGACACAGTGGGACATCCCCGACTCTGCAAAGCAAGAGGAGGGTTCTGGCAGCGGCAAATCTACGAATTCTCTCTGTCAACGCCCTGCAAGCTGACATGTTGGTATTCATGTCAGCTCCTTTCCCTTTCGAGCATTCCTGATGACATGGCTCGGTGAGGATCTCTGAGCCCAGAGCGACCTAGATCCGCACCTTGAAGAGATTCAAATCAAACACCGCCAAATAACGTCCGAAAATTTCATCAGTCCAAGGAGTATTGTCCCTCTCTTTTACCCTGCTCTCAGACTGCTCTCAGACTGAAGTTGGTTGTGACCCGTCGTACGATTGTCTGCCCCCCTTGCCCTCTTCTTGCACAAGCAGCAATGTCGGTGCGCCCGTGTCCTCAATGAATCCGAATGCCCACCTTTCGATAATCCTCACTATCAATGACTACCCGCTGTTCTATGACCCGTGTTATTACCCCAATTTTTATCTGCATCTATTCCGTTCATGCAAAAACGTCACGATGTGGATTGGGAATGCCCTACCTGAACACATGATGCATTGCTGCACCTGCAGACAATTGCTAAGGCCTGATATATTGGCAAAACCGTTACAGTGCTCGGTCGAGTATAATGCTATCATTGGCTTCGTCATCACCCTAGAAACGGGTGATCCAACAACAATGGAAGTGCATCATATTCTACTGGTGCTCGATTTAGAGTCTAAACACTTCCAGTGGTGCCAAGTTTTGGGATCGCATCTCATTGGGGAGCAGAATCCGACTCCGGCCACCTTTGACGACGTTCAAATATCAGCCTATACAGTGATTGAGTACAACTTGAGACGGATTTTCGTCGAATGCCATTTTCTCCATCGTTTCGCCCATGAGTAGCAGTTTTCTTTGTGTATCATATGTAAGAACATCTCAAATATATATGGTCAAAGTATTATTGCTATCAAACTGGAGTAGAACTGAAAATCGTGTGTAGATGTGAGGGATGTCAGTTTCTGGGTTTCCACACAAGTTGAGATGCGTGACCCTCCAGATATGGAATCGTGACATACACCAATTTGGGAATCACAGACTCAAAGCAGCTTCATCCTTACCATCTATCTCACTGTCGTCGTCTTGTCTGCTGCCAGTTACTTTCAGGAGCTATTGTGGAGGTGGTCCAGTAGGTTTAAAAGGCTTAATACATAGAAAGTATTGCATCTACGACACAAGAGTAGAATTTCCTAACTGAGTATGATATCATCGCTTTGTCACGCTTCATCACCAAACTTACACTCCTCCAGAAAACATCAGAATGTGATGAAATTACACCCGCTTCAGGCAATATTGCTGTGTTTTTGGAAACATATGACATATATATGTGTGCTTTCAGTGCCAAAGTTTGGATTTTGTTCCCTCTCTAAGGGAAACGAGGCCACTTTTAGCTCGTGAGACTGAATCTACCCAAAATTTCAGTACTGATGCGTGCAGACCTCAAGAATAGTAAACTCAATCTGAGTGATTCTTGGATATAATATAAAAGCAGCATACCTCGTTACTTATGCCAAATTTCAGACCATTCTGATCAGAGGATCATACGCTATTTCAGTTTGTCTCAACTTGTACTCATATCTCAAGTTGTACTCAATCACTGTATGAGTCCAACCTGGTTGTTCTATCCGCCTAGCATACAGAGAAGCCGGCTACGCCAAATGCCTCTCGCTGAATTGAGTGACTGTTTGAGGGCGCTAGGCGTCCCGCGCCCCAGAAATCGCACAGAAGCTAGCCAATTGATCATTGACAACCTCACGGGAGAGAAGGAGAGACTCCTCAACCTTGGTGTCTCTTTTGAGAGCCGATCCAAGTTCTGCAAAAAACAACCCCACCCTTACCCGAAATTTGATGCTGCCAGTTATGCAATCACTGTTAGGATCCACTTTCAAGAAAGATATGGGCTAGCAATATACCGTGCATTGAGTGAGCCACCGTTTGCTTTATCGATGGAAGGGAGGCCAGAGGGGCGGCTTGAGAGACTATTTCCATGGTTAGCATGCGAATCCACCATTCTTGTCAAGCGGCTCAAACGGCTGAGAAAAGACCAGTTTTCCGAACTGATAAAAGCGATTCTGAGTTATCGGCAATTAGGATATGACAATAGATCATTGACAAGATCTGCCAATCTCCTTGTGGTTCACATATGTTGTAGGGCTGGCAGGCTCATTGTCGCGCTAGTATCAAATGATTTTCAAGCATGTGCAACTCCACCCGTGTGTGGGGTCAGCAAAGAACGCATGGAAGGGCAAGAAGCGCATCGAGCCTGAGGCTGACATGGGACTCGAGTATGAGGGCAGCAATGATGGGCTCTTTTCGCCATCCCCCTCCCCTGTCAAGAAGCAGCGTGTTGACAAGGATGGGGACATTGCTATGCACGTTCGCAAATAGCTACTTGCTTTGGGGGGTTCAGTGTTAGCATGGTCGTCTCTGTCAGCGTGATGGTTTCAGTTGGTTGTTGCCCCTGGTAGTCCTATCGCCATGCTTCATCTATCGTGCTTGCCCCTCATTCTTACATTTCTTGGACTTTATTATCTTGTCAGAATTTTTTTCCTATCTCTCTTATTGTGTATGACCGTGACTCGTATAAGGTAGATCCCGTATTTATCTATTTAGACACAATAGAAAGGGTTTACAATATGCTCTTGGCTTAATTGCCTTGTGTGGGAAATTGACAGAGTCGGGGACCCAGTGCAGCCCNGACACNGTNNGACGATCCATCAATCTTGGAGTCTTATCTGCAGCTGGCTCAAATGATGCTCAGGCTGCTCTTGAGCAGGACCTTGAGGCTAATAATGTCCCCATACCTGACACCACTGGAAATTCTACCGACAACATCTCAACAAACGAACAAGCTACTCATGATTTTCTAAATATGGAAAATCATGCTTCATCCTCTGACGGTGATGATAGTGATGAGGATCAGTCTCTGACTCTACCTGCACCACCGATTTCGAAGTCCAAGACAGCCGCTTGTACAGGCTCATCTCGCCCTGTTCCCACTCCATCTGTTAACCCAAAACCAAGAAAGCATACCAAGATGAGTGAGGAGTTTACTGCAGCCATCCGCGAGGAGGAAATCACCAGACAGGCAGAAGAAGTCACTCGTCAGAAGGAAATAGATCTTGCAAGGGTTCGTCTAGAGGTTGCGGGAAATGTGAGAATTGAGATGGAGAAGGCAAAGCTTTTAGCACGCTCGAAGAAGTATGAGTTGGAGATGGCCAAATTGCGTTACAAGACCTTCAAGCGAGAACAACAAGCCACTCTCAGTCATCAACCTAGCTTTATGCATCACCAACCCTCCTCCTCTCCAACTCCACACGCCTCTGGATTGAATAATCCCTTCGTTCACTCTTCTCCCACTCCAGACTTGTCTGAGGGATTTCAAACAAACACTCAGGGTAGCTCACTGTTTCCGGCCAGTTCAGGTAATGAAGCAGGTGATGTTCCATTCGGTGTGTATTTACCAGATAGGAGACTGTCCGAATAAGTAGTTCATAAATTTATTCTTCGTCCTCTGAGCTATCATAGCCTATTGCTTGAAATAACTTAGCCTTCAGACTCTCTCGCCGTGCTCTAGCTGCCTGAGTCCGTTGACTCCCATCCTTCCTCCTCTGCCCTGATCTCAAACCACGTTCATCATCATCTGAATTGGGGTCCGAAGAGAGACCCTCAACGATAAAAGGATCATTCTCATCAGCACTTGACAACCCTCGTTCCTCTGCTTCAATCTCCATCGCAAATGAATGAACAGCTACGCAGGCAAGCACCCAGTATGTGGCCAACTTGTGTGTTTCAGCATTTCGGATCAGAATACGCAAGTCCTTCAAACTCTGAAAGCGACCCTTAAGAAATCCAATGGCATGTTCCGACCGTATACGAATCATCGACAAGTGGTTGTTGAAGAGCTCATTCTCAGGTTCGTCATGCTCAGGCTTCTTGTATGGTGCCACAAGCCATTCTTCAATCTGAACTAAATGTCAGCCACTAGCGAACAGAAAAAGGTACAAGTATAAAACGTACAGGATATGCAGAGTCGGCCCAGATAAATTCATTACCTTCTAGGTAACGTTCCTTCTCACTGTAGATGCGTGTCTTCTGCCAAGCGCTGGCATCATGAGTGCTACCAGTAAAGCCATATCCAACATCAATGATGCGAAGATTGGGCATTGAGACTACCTACAAGAAACTATTAGTTGGTATGAATGTGAAAGAGGATAGCGGCATACTTGAATATTAAGCGAATAGTTACACTTACGGTCGAAATAACTTTCGCCGTACCAGTAAGGCCGCTGATAGAGACCAACAAGTGTACCATCAACCATACACCAACCATCTCGCCAGGCCCTGCACGAATGCTTCTCTACCCAATGTTTTGCCTGTTCCTTTTCAGCCTG
>JANIEX010000698.1:9143-22451 GCA_027627405.1 Leucocoprinus birnbaumii
CNNNCNCNCNGANNNNACNNNGTAGACTGGATAAGACGTTGGCAAGGTTGTTTACACTTGTTTATGTGTGGCAATGGTGGTAGTAACAGATCAAGAAGCGATAGCATCTCATGGTTCAGAAATGGGAAGAATTGAGTGATATTGAAAGTGATAACACTTGTCTTGAGTCCCTTGGCCCATCCTGCATGTACCAGGTGCATCAGGAACACACCAGTGTCTTTGGTCAACCTCTGTTGAATACCACTGAGCTGGTTTGGATGAAACACCTTGTGCTTGATGCAGTCAAACTGGAGGCATGTTGGAATCATCTTTTTGATTAGTTTACCCAATGTGTTCAGAAGCGCAATGGGTCTGAATGACTTTGGGGTCAAATACATGGGCTTTCTTGGCTTTGGAATGATGACCAAGCCAGACTCCTTGAAATGTGATGGCCAATACAGGACCTTCATGCAGGCATTGGTGATTGCTAAGAACTTCTCAGCCACATCTTCAAGCCAGAGGGTTCTTTTGAGGTGAGACCTTGTGATGTGGTCCGGACCAGGTGTGGATTGAGATGAGCAAGCTAGAAGCGCATCCATCATCTCTTTCCATGAGAATCCATATCCTGAGTAGTACCTGGTCTATGATGGGCCTCAGCTTGCATGTCATCAGCAGGCTGAGCTTGTTGAGGGGCACTGACATTGAGCCTGGCCTCACCTATATATTGGCATCACCTGAAGTAAGGAACCTTTTTCTTTTCTTTTTTGTTGCTAGAAATTTATTGTGGAACCCAGTAGTAGCCTGCAGATACAATGTTACAAACAAAGTACACTCAGATAGCAAGAAGTGGAGAAAGTCCCTTCCACAACTCCAAGTTGAATATGCCAACTCCACAGCCAAAAAGTAGGGCACCTCAGGCAGCAAAGGCCAACATACCCTTTAACTGAGGAACTGAGGATTTGCAAGTAGTGAGTGAGCACAGTGAGCAAGCATCTGAATGTGCTGTCTGTCCCTCATCAGGCAACCAATTGACCCCCAACAGCCTGGCACATCCTGAATGGCTGACTTGAGTGTGTGAGTCAAAGCCCCTCTGACTCCAAGGTCTCTATGGAGCCTAGCTGTGAGCAGAGCAGTACTACTGGTGGGGAGTGCCAGTTATTTGCTACCCTGAGCTGGTTCCCACCCTTGGCTGTGCATGCCTACATCAGGAACCCTGACATTTCTTTCGACAGGACATTTGGTACTTTCGAAAGGATCAAAAGGACCAAAAGACCCAAAAGACTCAAAGCACCAAAGCCAGGTCCTCGACTTTTGAAAGTCAAGATGTCTTTTGGTAAAGTTCACCCAAAAGTGTTTTTGGCGCTTTCTAAAGCACTTTAGAAAGGTCACAAATTCTTAGGAAAAGGAGTATAATCATAATATCACAAGCATGTGACCAGGCAAGGACGACAGCAACGGTAATCCAGCTGTGGGACACAAAACACAATAAAATATGAAAAACCATATCTATTAGGCAATTGTAGCATTTACAACTAACAAGCACAGTGATCTATTAACGTCTAGAGGAGCTGAGAACTGTGAAGGGTATATATAGAAAACATGTGCGATGAGTTCATGTCTAGAAAAGAAAGCACAGCACAAGCAAAACAAAAGCAAATACAGTCAGAGAGGGGTTACTCCTCATCCAAGTCACTGTCCTCGTTGTTTCTAGGGCCATCCAGGTCCTTGTATTCAATCTCATGTATTCAATCTCATCATTTTTAGGACCATCCAAGTTGTCAGAATCCAAATCTGAACCCAAAGAGCTCTCCAAATCCGAGCTAGAGCTGCTCATTGACCTATCAGACCAATACTCACCTCCGCCATGAGCATCATGCTCAGTGTCTACTCCCATGTCCATATCAAACTCCATCATGCTGCCATTGTATTGCTTGCCTCGGATCTCCTCATCACTGTCCCTATGTTGTTCAAGATCTTGCTGTAGCGCTTGCTCATAGGATGAAAACCCAGGTACGCCAAAGGTTGGTATAGGCTCAGGTGATGCATGGTTGGGCTGATTGTAATCAGGGTCCATCAGCTCATCATCATTTTCACTTCCCATATCCATTAGAATCTTCTCGTTGACAGTGGATGCAGGTGGTGGTGAATCCTCGTTGGCATATTTATGGGCGCCTTTCATGATATCATCCCAGTGGTGTTCGGTGAGTGTCTCAACATGTTTATGGAAGAGAGAAGCATGAGTGTAGGATTGTAGGCTCCCATTGTCATCAACTTTGGTATAGTTGTTCCAGTTTGCAGCTGAAAATGGGGCAGCGGGGTCCACTTTGGAGTGTGGGATCTTGATCTTCCTGCCTTGGGCATAGATAAGGGCACGGTGAGCCTGTTAAATAATAATCAATGAGTGTGGGGATGAAACAGCCAATTGACAGACTGCTTGTATAGACATGATGAGTGCTCCTGCTGGTTTTGAATTCAGAGTAAAGGCCTTCTTAGGGAGTGTGTCAACAAGGCAGAAGTGCGTAGCGAGTGTGCAAGGGACTAGATTGCCCAGCAATGGTCCCTGAAACAGCATGGGTAATAGAAAAGTCAAGGCAATACAATACTCACCTTATTTTGGCCGTTGTAACTAGTGTTGTATGCACTAGCAAATAGAAAGGGCATCACCTTTTGATGACAACTCAAATGTTCCTCCTCAGTTCCCCCAAGCATGGTCTTCACAAATTGAGCCTTTTCTGTCTTTGACTTGAGTTTGCACTCTTGCCACTCTGCCTCAAGTGCTGCAATCCCAGCAACTGCAAGACCATGTATATAGTTTGTCGAGATGTTGCAATGAGCCTGAGTGGATGAATGAGAATCAACAGGCTGCTTGAGAATCTAGATAATACGCACCACTGAAAGTAATGTTTTTGCTTTCTTTGAGTCCCTTTTCTCCTTATCAATGACCACACCTGGCTTGTTTTTCTTCATCACCAAATTCCAAATGCCAAAGATCGCGTTGTTGGTGATTGGCTGCCAAGCACGCATGGAGCTGATGTGGTCATACAATAATGGGCAAACAATATTGAGATACATGCTAACCGTTCTGTTGGGAAGGTTCTGATGCACTGGGCGCTTTCGTTTTGCTGCTTGACCCTTACCACAGCATCGACTGGAAGGAAGCATGACCTGGTTGTCCACAATTTGGATATGATCTATCTTCACAACAGATGCAATCTGAAAATTGTGCTAGTAGTAAGTAAGTGAACAAAAGCAAGATGAATATATTACCTTTCCATGACGAACAGTTTCAACATCGTCATCGTCATCCAAAATCCCATCTGGTAACATGACACCAGGTTCCTCAGTATCCGTATGTGCTGAAGCAGCTGTGTTCTTGGGTCTTCTACCTGTCAATGGATGGACTAGACCATCTTTTTTGTAACCTTGAGCAAGACCAGTTGCATACTGAGCTTTCTTTGTCCTGATAATGAATGAGTGAGACAACAATGATAACAGTGATAAGAATCAACAAACTTCTTCCCACCAGGGTGTGACCTTGCAACGTCACCATCACCATTGTCCTCTTCCTCTCCCTCCTCCTCCGGCTTTTGCTTGTAAGCCCTCTGCAAAATCTGCTTTTTGCAACTTCTTACCTTTTTCTCCCCTTTTTCTTCCCTTCTTCCTTCTTGACGCTGTATCTGGCTCATCATTCTCCAACTCATCACTATCTGATTCACTCAACTTAGAATCCTCGCTGCCATCAATGTACTCTTTGTCACTTCTGCCTCGGCCAGAGTCCTCTGTTCACTCGGTAAGCTCAATATATGTGCATATAGTCAAGTAAGTCATTACTTACTATCATCTATCTCAATTACCTTCTTGCCTAGCCGCCTAGCATGCTTTTCTACAGCATGATCCTGAAGTCTTGCAGTGGCCTGCAAGTCTTCTTCTACTGGTTTCTTTAATACATGTTTTGGCTTTGCCTGGGCTACCTTGGATGATGATGCTGTTGGCTGAGGTGCAGAGGCTCAAGGTTGAGATGTGGAAGCTTGAGGCTGGGCTGCTGAGTGTTAAGCGGAGTATATGCTCGGAAACGACGGAAAGATCGGATAGGTCAGTGACGGGATAGATGCAAAGAGAGGACAAGAATAATTATCCAGACATTAGCTGATGTATCCGTCGGAAAGGGGCGGGTCTTGGCCTCAGCTTGTGTGCTGTGCCACTACTGCCGTTCATGACCCGAACTTGGAAAAGTCGGATAACGATAGGAAGATGGGATACGATGGAAAGTAGGAACAAGAGGAGTTAGGAGAGAATTAAGCGCAATGGCTTAGTCAATTATCAAACTGANGAATTACAGCGTAAACTACCAACTTATATAGGAGAGCGGATAGTTACGGTAAGCACGGAAAAAAGACAAAAGAGATAATAAAATAATTGTCCGTGAAATGAAATTGGAAATGTCAGGAAACTGTCGCACAGTGACGCAGAACAAGATGTCAATAAAAGAATAGTGTTACTAGGAAAATAAGGAGATAGTATGAAATGAACGGAAGTAAAGAGGCGATAGAAAACATCTATGAAGAAACAATAAAGAAGTGATAATGATTTATCCGGCGCTTCCGATCGGAAGGAAAAAGGCAAGATAAGACAAAAATGTTCTAAGTTCGAAAAAAGAATTATCCGATACTTCCGCCGGGTAAGTCGGAACGAGCCGTAACATATATGAACTTTAAGATAGCAGAGATGGATACGTTCAGGCCAAATTCTGGCACCTATCTCTTTCATTACTAACTACTATGTAACAAGCAGGATGCCGATTGAGAGTATAACAAAATAGAGAAATTTCCTGGCTTCATCTCATTCAAAAGAAGTTGAAATAACAGTAAATGAAACTCTTGGTTTAACCTCTATTGCTTGTGAGCTGAGTAGAAACAAGCCTGCTGCTTTCTTTTGCCATAGCACTTGCAGCAACTCAAGCAGGAGGAAGACATAGATAACTGATAGCATCGAGATTGCAGATCGTCGATCATCTGTCATCTCTTATGTCCCTCAATATCTTGATCTCTATGTGTATAAGATTCAGTAGATAGCTTGATTGCAATCAGGGACATTCACTCTGCTGAAACATGTCTGCTGCTTGGTCTGGTTTTGGAGATACCTGGCAGGGTTGTACTACTGTATGACAGGTCACTGGTCGGACAAAGATAAGACTGCCGAACAAGTGTGGTCTCACATTAGAATATAGACACTGATAAAACAATAATTGTACATCATGAAGCTCAGAGAACATTCAACATAGAAAGACTCAAAAGTCGAAAATACATATCGAAAGGAGATGACAGTATAGTCTAATGAACTCAGATCATTGAGTCCAGTCTACGGACCTCACCCTTCATTTCTGCTTCACCATACATCCTCCAGGCTTCGGAAGTACTGCCAGCGATTTCAACGTAGATATTGGGATTCTTCGGATCGCCAATTGCACGACTGACAGCATCACTGTGTAAGATGTCAATGGGTGAGCCTTTGAATGATCTCAAGCACTTACAGCCTGTAGAAAACACCGGTACGACAGCCGCGAAATACAACAAAGACTTGATCACCTGGCTTGTGTCTCCCAAGGGTTGCAATGTCCGAGTTCGGTGGCGCTTGCTGGTATGACAGCATGAAGTCATTGTCAACTTGAAGGGACGATAACTGTGAGATGGCATCATCCACCAATCCTGAAGTTGCCACACGATGTCGTTGGTTACTGGAACCCTGTTTGGATCCCAAGTGCTGGGATGACGATACAGTCTTGTTAGCAGGTTTCTGTCTTTTGTCTGCAGCCGTGGGCTTAGGAAAAGCACCCGGTGACAAAAGTCGAGCCGAGGATCTCTCAGTCGGCCTTGAGAACATTCCAGGCATCTCAAGCACTTCCCACTCAGATGATGACAGTGGAGGGGGGGTGTTTGGTACTGGCATTTTTGCAGATGAAGAAGGTGTGGGAAGAGGCATCTGTGACATCCCATTGAACTGGCCACTTGGGGCATGCTTATTGACCTTTGAGGGAGGGGTAAGGGGTGTGTGAGTTGATAGCAGTTCAGTGGTAATGACATCAGAAGGGTTTCCCTGGTGTTTCAGTGGCTCTGAAGGGACAGGGGGGGGGTTGTGACTCGGAGCTGATGTTGGCTCATTCATGGAAGTTACGAAGTCAACTCCCTTTCCCTGAGCTTTTGGGCGCTTTTTGGAGCGACAGTTCAACTGAAGAGAGATTGTTAGACAGTTCTTTCGGTCGGAGGACTAGCTCACCTGTGAGATTGATGGTTCTGCTACCGGGCTCATATCCTCAGGAACTTCAGTGGGGGATTTCGGTTCAATCTCGGGGTCCAACCAAATCGCATCTTGGAATGCCTGAGCAATACGTCCATACGGAAAGTCAGCAGGGTTGATACTGGACTGACAGTGAGTAATAGTAACAGGATGTAGCAAAACAGGGACGAACTTCATTTCGACTGGTCCAATGCCAGCAGTGCCGTTAGATTTACAATAATTGTAATCTGCTCGAGCTTCTTCAAGGGTCTTGTAGCCCTCGCCATAGGCACCTGGAAAGCCTGGTAACTGAAAGCTGGCTGCGGTCCTACATGAAAGACGATTAGAGGGCATGAAAGGGGGCAAGGATAGATGGACCTACCAGGTACCATAGATACTGGGCTTCCATCCACGGTGTACTGCATAGAACTTCCTTGTCTTCCCACTGGGTACCTTGTGTGGGGCTCCATGAAGGTTTCGCAGATAGGCAGCTCGTAGGGTATGTTGATTTGGCACACCCTCAACCTGCCGCGCTGTACTAGGGGGGGGGAGTACTTCAATTTCTCCTTCGGACTCATTGCTGTTGTCCGCCAACTCATCTAATTTCACATTGCTGACATCCAAGTCTGAATAGTATGTTGGATCATCAAAGAATGCATGGTATGATTGCAGTGATAATTCAAGGTCTCCAGGAGTGAGCTCACCTAGGATACGGCGCCCCGGCTCATATTCCAATGGTGAATAAGTCGACCTCACTGCCCCCGAAGAGGATACAGCTTTCGGTCCAGTGGTGAGTCACATATCTAAGCATGTGTTACTACAGAGGGTGTAGGACTTTCAAAACCACTTACTGAGGAGCACAGATGGTTGCGAATAGTCGGCAAGAAAATGTAAGTCCCAGTGCAAAACTTGTTTTGTTTGTTTGTTGCTGCCATCCTGTTCACGTTATCACATCAGGCGGACCACGATCAACATTTTGGTCTGGGTGTGAGAGAGTAGGTGTGCTTGGGCATGGGAAAACGTTAGAGCACTGTGGCGCTTGTGGTCGAAGGGAGCACTCTGCAGATCTATCACAGATCTTGTCTGAAAAGCCGTTAGAATAAATATCTTGTTGAAGAGATCTGACCTGAAAAGAGGATGGGGCGTGAGCCAATGACGATGAGGAGATTTTGAACATGAAAAAGAAACACAACTTATCAAGATCTTGAAATCGGACATTTAACAAATTCTGTTGTCGATCCTTGGCTTATGGCATGCTGCACCATGCAAGACCACAGGGAAATGCAAGGTGGCAGGAGGTGTGGCAGTTAGAAATCAACAAGAGAAATACTTGAGAAAAAACCATATTTTTGAGTCCTTTGTTTTGTTTTCAACTGAACACCCTATTCTCCTAGCGTTACTTTCTCCACAGCCACTCTATCTAATGCCTCCCCAATGCACCAGAAGGAAAGCCCATCTATCATCTCAAACGCAATGGTTGCACTGCATGTACCTCCATCTCCACCTGTCCTCGCTGCCAATAATGCTTCCGCAACTACATTGAACATGTCAACTGAGTTGTCAGCCCAAGGTATAGAGGTTCAACTCGCCTTGCATAACTTCAGCATGTCTAATCTTGTTGTAATAACAGCAGCAGGGGATATTGACGCATCAACCGATGCGTCAGTTGATGCATCAATTAGTGCCGAGTCGGGCGAGATACCAGTGCTAACTTTACAACTTGGAAGCCATGCCTTGAGAAACCCGGACAAGGCTCGGATTGAACCAACCCATAACTACAAGAAACCAAAGACCGACAAGCTCACGAAACAGCTCAAACAGCAGGTCAGAAAAGAGAAGGAGGCAGCTCTTATCCTGGAGATTAAAGAGGAGGAGGCGCGTCGAGAGGAGTGGATTCAGGGTATGGCCAAAAGGCACAACAGGTCACCCGAATACATACGCGAACAGATCAATTATGAAACGCACTACCGCCAAAGCCGAGAGATAAACCTTCACAATGCAAAGGTCCATTGGAAGGTGGAAGAATTAAATAGAAGTTTGTCGTCAACCTCAGCTTGAGAGTCATTCGTATCTGACACTGATTCTAGATCTACCCTGTGGGCAACGCGCCCGAATGGATGAAATCCTTGAAGCAGTCGCGGTTGATTTGACAATGCAACACCCGCTGAACAAGGGATGAAGGGAGGAGTTGATTGAGGCCTTGAGGAAGCATAAAGAGACTGTGACAACAGGAGCCAGGATGAACAACCGTGCAGCTAATCATGACTATCAGGCAACCATCGATCACTTCAATTTTGAGGTGAGACTGCTCCTGACTTGACGCGACTCCGCTGATTGAGCCTGTGTCCATTTTACCCAGATAGTGGCCCTCAATGAACGCACTGGGGGGTATGTCTGGCTCTATATTCACGTGGTCATATTAACAATACTATATACTATATTCGTGTCCTGGAGTGGTTCTGGGCCTGCATGCAATTTCGTACTGGAGCAATTCAATATGACACCTGGAGAGCTGGCCTGTAAATTTGACGCCTGGGTAGTTGCACAAGCATCGTGTAAGTTTGCATTGCAATGGGTGTGTCCTTCGCTGACAGATGTGACGAAATCATAGAAGAAATGAAAGTTGATACACTTGGCACGGTACAGGCCGAGTGTGCGAAGATCATTCTCTTGAGGTTGAGTGAGTACTTATTAGATGAGGCGGCTAAGTTATATCACTTACAGGAAATTCAGAAGAAAAGGTGGGAAAGTCAACTATACAGATGGCTTACTCCAGATACGATGTTGAGATCCGCCTTGCGCACTGTGTAGAGCTTCAAGGATGGCCAACTGGAGTCCCGTTCACATCACCCTCATCCATCAGTTCTAAAGGTCACATCATGTTGTTACACGATGCATTGAGGGATGGGGACTGTGTGTGGGCCAGTATGTCAACGCAGGCCGTTGCTGATTTGAAGAAACATTTACAAGAGAATGGTACTTTGACGAAGAAACACGCCACTAGGAAGGATAAGGGTGGAACGCATGCCAAGCAGCAGCAGAGCAAACAGAAGGCAACAGACGAAAACCAAGATCCTTCTGAGGGCATTCCTCCCCCACAGAAGAAGCATAGGGCCCAGGGCCTCAAGGCCCAGTTACTGCCACTGCAAATGACTCAACCCACAGTCAGCGACGGGTCAGAGAGCGACGACACTGACTGTGGTGCATAGTCCAGTCATTCATAGGCCCGTTACATTTTGTTTTAGAGTCCTAATTCACGTCATTCGAGTTCGCCACTGCCAAGTGAGTAAGATGCATTGTATTGTGTAAAGGGGAATGGAAGAGTGTAGTCCCCTTCGTTGACAGAGCCAGCGATGACACTGGATCAGGATCTCTTGGTCCATGCACGTTTTGCACGGCTGGAGCAATCAACAAAGTTCCACGTCACCTGAGCTGCACATTCCATTGATTAATGATATCATTGATGGCTTTGGCCTGCACTTGTGGTCCAAGCCCACTTCACACGATTGAGACAATCAACACTATCACGTGAAGGATGGAACTTCTGAGTTAAGTATTTCCGTGGCTCAGTAATGACATGGCTCAGCCTGCGAGACGATGGGTGCGAGTTCGGGGGCTAAATGTCCAACATCAAACAGCGTACACAGAGGGAGAAAGGCACAAAGCCTCATGCTTGGACAAAAATCTTGTGCATCAGATTTATTTGGTATTCTAAGTCATGTATGGTAAATACTGCACCACGCTGAATCAACAGAAGTGGGCGCTGACGGCGACGATACGCAATGAGCTTGCTAAGTCCACAGAGTAGCATGTGGTGTAGAGAAACACGATGACGTTAGGTTGAAATGATAGTGCGGGCGCACTTATGCAATGTTGGAAAAGTGACATCAATTCCTTGATTCAGGGAAAGGGGGCGGGATAAGAGTGAAGGCGCTGCTGTGGACAACAGCAGTGGGAGGGATTCAGCAATGGCAGTGGGATCAGACAGCAGGCGGAGGGTGTTTGACATTGGGTGTGGCATGTGTGTGAGTGCAATGGCATTGAGCTCAGGGTTTAGTGACGTTGGCAGGAATATGCCGGAGCGGCATTATCTCAGCAGTCCCTGTGCAGAACTCACATGAGATTGGAGGCGGGGGAAACAATGAGGAGGACGTTTCCGACATACCCGAACAATGAGCGGAGGGGAAGGAAGGTGGGAGGGGCGGGGAGTGATGAGCAGATGCGCAGGACACGGTGACAAGAGATATTGATGACATCTGGGTATGTTCCGAGTGCCTCTGATGACGTTCTGTTAAATAATCGAATTAGAGGGCATTTTCTTACAAGTCCTGGCAGGCTTTACTAGCACTTTAATGGGCCCAGAGGGATTTCTTTAATTCAGTGTCTAACTAGGGAGTAGGAACGGGGTATTCCTACGGCCTAATTAGACAGGTGTGCCAGCACTGACAGGTGTTTGAGAGGTCAGGTCGTGTCCGTTCCGCGTCAAACTCGGGATTCGGGAACGGATAAACTGTGCGTATGTGTGTATCAGATATTGTGGCAATAGCACCAGAAATGCGGCCGGAAAACGCGTTTGAAGCTGCTAGAGTCCAGGGCCCATAACCTGTTAGAATGCAAGGCAGTGGCTGACTGACTAGTAGTCCTAGCAGCTGAGGAATCACACCAGGGGATCTGTGGACACTGGTAAAAGACTATATTCACGAGATATAATGGCTACTCACCTGTGGACACTGGTAAAAGACTAAAAGTCAAGAATGTGTCCACAGGCAAGTTCAACATCAAGTCACATGACCTATTGATCTGGCTATCTGTCTACATCACTAAGTCCACATCTCTACACTACAACTAAGGGCTGTCTAGGGCAATTCTAACATCTCCTCAATCTTCTCATCGAAGAATGTGCGTTTGGCGGCCTGTGTGGCTTGCCAGAAGAACGTGTAGTCCACGGGGTTCCGCGACTCATGGTAGTGCTTAATAGCAACATCGCACTTGTCATTCCACCATGATTTTGAGCGATTAGTAATGACGACCTCCTTGGTGTGGTGCTGCCAAGCCCCTGAGAACACCTCAGCAACAGCGTGAGCTGCCGCCTCAATCTTGTCGTCAGAATCCAGGCCCATCGTATCGACGAGGCCCAAGCCCAACGATATGTCCCCCAGGAAAGCCTTCTCCTCATTGCTTCCTTTGGGAACTACCGTCCTGGTAATGCGGATGTCAGCCTCCACAATAGGCAATAGGATGGATATCGGCACGTGGTCTGACGTCCCCCTGTGATCATGCTCCAATCTAGGAAGATTGATGGCATCAGGTTGTGGCTGGGTCCAGACCAAGTCTATGACCGAGCCGTTAAGTTCCAGGTTATGCAGAATCAAGGTGTTCCCGTGGTTAACCAGCCTAGACCAGCTAACCCCGAGGTCTGAGCATACGTCAACGAGACGCTGTGCAGATTGCCGGTGATGGGCTACCAAGGATCCCACACTGAAGAATGGCAATTGAAATCGCCGCCCACGTAGTGAAATGCAGGGAGGTTATCTACTTCCTGGTGAAGGAGGTTGATAGCAGTGGCTGAGTCATCTGAGTAGACATTCATCAGATTAATGACCCCATCCCCCGGGAAAAGCGAGAGGATGAGGACGTCACGGTGGTCTATTAGGTCCCTCTGCATTGAGGGCCTGAGCCATGTACAGCCAATTTGGATGCTGGGGAGCACCCACAACGTTGTCCCCCTCAGGGTTTGTCGTTGAGACAGTCTGTTAGATCACGCAGTGAGGCAGCTCCTGGATAAACAGTATATCATATGAATTGTCCAGTACACTGAGAAGATAGATAGTCTGTATGTCCATAACTACGGTTGACATTCTGACAGAAAATATGAACACCCCTAATCCTGCCTGACCCCTGATGCAATCTAGACATGAGTAGTGACATTAGCGTTTGAGTTGGGGTGAGAGCGACAACAGTCTCTCACCTCCTGATATTTGTTCTTGACCCACTCGCCATCCCAGCGGTGGTTCCAGAACGTGGATTTGTGATAAGTTGCGGTGTGCCCCTTACCACAGTTAGGGCAATGTGGAGTGTGTGGACAGGGCTGGCCAGCCAGTGTCACAGGGATGGAAGGTGTGTGCTTGGGTTGACCCCAACAGCAGGACACCATGGCCCGATGATGCTCCAAATAATGCAGCTCGGAGCATTGGGGACAGTGAGGCACAGAGGCCTTGCATGTGCGAGATGGGTGACCCCACTTTCAGCATCGCTGGCAGAGGGGGACACCTGGATTGCGGCAGGCGGTCATGACTCGGCATGTCCACTTACCAAACTGAATGGTGATCCCGTCCAGGCGATGTGCATGCACTCCCCGTTTAGAATCCCAGACCTCAAAGTAGGCCATTGCAGTGTCGGTGGCCTTGGAGTTCCTGACGACCCTGACAGGGCTGGCCAAGATGAATAAGTGTTGATGTGTCGAGGAGCACATGGCATCCAAGACGTTTTCAGGCGTGGTCGAGCCACCTTGCCTGGTGAGAGCTGGGACATCGATGACCTTCATGTAGGACTTTGACAACAGGAGGGCTACCTCCACTGAGGTAGTAAGCTTGAATTTGGAGACGATGCATTTCTGCACGATCTCCAGTTGATGATTGTTGGCGACTTTGGTGGTCAAGAGGGACCAACTGCCATACGCCGAGGAGGTGGACTCAATGCGAAGGGTCTCCTTTGCATCTGCAAGCGACCTATTCACCGCCTTGGTGACCTGGTCAAAATCAAACCTGACAGTGGGATCGCCCACTGTGAGGAGAATTTGGCAGCGCAATGGGCCCTGCATAGTGGCAGACCTGAGGCACTTAGCTGGACGTTCAGAGGACGACTGGGTGGGCCTTCTGGCTGACCCAGCATTCTGCTGAGTTTGCTTTGCCAGCGAGACTACGCTGGCAGGATCAAGGGAGGGGAAAGTCTTCACCAGAGAGGCGATAAGAGTCTCCAGACTCCCAGCTTAAGGGGCCAGGGCAAGTGGCACCGGGGCCCTTCCAACCGCACTCGCGTAGGATCAACCTGCAGGAG